>QXTE01000243.1:865703-955018 GCA_003942145.1 Platysternon megacephalum | reverse complement strand
CAGGGGTCGGCAACCTCTGGCACGCGGCTCGCCAGGGTAAGCACCCTGGCGGGCCGGGCCAGTTTGTTTACCTGCCGCGTCGGCAGGTTCGGCCGATCGCGGCTCCCACTGGCCGCGGTTCGCCGTCCCAGGCCAATGGGGGCAGCGGGAAGCGGCGCGGGCGAGGGATGTCCTGGCCGCGGCTTCCTGTCGCCCCCGTTGGCCCGGAGCGGCGAACCGCGGCCAGTGGGAGCCGCGATCAGCCGAACCTGCCGACGCGGCAGGTAAACAAACTAGCCCGGCCCACCAGGGTGCTTACCCTGGCGAGCCGCGTGCCAGAGGTTGCCGACCCCTGGTTTAGCATGTTCAAAGACTCAGACTTTAAGGTCAGAAGGGACCATTATGATCATCTAGTCCGACCTCCTGCACAACGCAGGCCACAGAATCTCACCCACCCACTCCCGTAACAAACCCCTAACCTATGCCCGAGTTATTGAAGTCCTCAAATTGTGGTTTAAAGACCTCAAGGTACAGAGAATCCTCCAGCAAGTGACCCGTGCCCCACGCTGCAGAGGAAGGCGAAAAACCTCCAGGGCCTCCGCCAATCCGCCCTGGAGGAACATTCCTTCCCGACCCCAAATATGGCGATCAGTTAAACCCTGAGCATGTGGGCAAGACTCTGTTCTGTGTTTGCTTAATTTTTCTGTTGCATTTTTTAAAATGTCTTTGTTTATATCTACATATAAAAAGGCATTAACAATATTTTACATTATAAAAATAATTTCTGGCCTAACTACCTAATGGTGAATATTAACTCAGTTTGTCAAGTCTAACTGAAACAAATGCATGTATCCATGTTATAAACGTTCAAGTCATGGAGTATATAACTACTAAAGGACCTGGCTCGAGGTGGTGTTGAACACCTTAAACTCTCATTGGCTTCAATTAGAGTTCAGGTCATTCAGCACCTTACAGGATGTGAGTTGGCCAATCAGTGTGTAGCTGTGTTTATACACATGCTTAACTTTAAGTGTCTGAGTAGTCCCTGCTGCCTATGCTATTTTTTTCTTATACTTCTAATTTCCAATGCTAAGAAACATATGACCCATGATCACTGAGACTAATAAGCTTCAGCTGAGAAACAAGGGCAGCATTTGATCCTTAGTGTGAGCAGTTTCAGAGAATTAATTTTCAGAGCTGACACCCAGCTTTCAGAGATAGGGACCAAACTTACTAGATTTACTTTATGAAGCAGCTCTTATTTTAAAAAATTATTACAATAATGAATGGAATTACATGTGCGCCAATGGCAGACTGAACCAGATGGAAACCTATGACAAGTCAAATATTATCCAACATATTAACCATACCATGGCATAACTTTCATTCCCGTAACAGCCACCAATTACAAGGGTTATCTTGGGCACAGCAGCACAAGCAACTGCAGCCATCATGGAGGCCTGTGCCTTTAATCTATTGGTGTGATCCTCTGCCTGAAATGAAAATACAGATGAAGTCAGTGTAGTTCTTAAATATTTTTTCTAGATTCCCTTCACCTCAACCAAACTTATAAGGCATCTGAGGATTTCTTTGTATAAAATTTGAAGTGATCAATGTTTTCAGAACAAGTAAATCAGGAAGAGCGTATGCATATAGCATATGCCATAAAAGTATAAATCAGTGAAATAATTATAGCCTGTGTTGGTAGCGGAGCATTGCTCTGCTACATAAGCCCTGGAGAGACTTTGGCTCTCTCTAGGCTAGTAAAGCTCAGTTGCACTGCGGCTGTACCAGGCTTGATCTCAAATTCTAGGGGCATATAGGAAGAGTAGGGCTAGGGAAGAAATGGGTGCATAGAGAGAGTAGTTCTCTGCTCACAAAACCTAGGGCTAAGCCTACCCTGATGTTCTCTGTGGCCTTGGACAAGTAACTCTCTGCCTCGGTTTCTCCATCTGTACAATAGAGATAATACTTAGTTACCTTCTTGATAAGGCTGTTGTGAGAACTGACTAGTTAATATTTTGAGATGAAAAGCACTGAGTGCTAGGTTTTACTACCAGCAGTGAAGGCTGGACACCCTGCCACCCCAGGTAAATGGACAGTGTTGCTAAAGCAAGAGAATGTGGATGAGTGTAATAATAAGGGGAAATGGTGACCCTAGAGCAGAGGTGGGCAAACTACCGCCCATGGGCTACATCCAGCCCGTGGGACCGTTCTGCCCGGCCCCTGAGATCCTGGCCCGGGAGGCTAACCCCCCTCCCCTCCCCCGCAGCCTCAGCTCGCCCCGCCGCCGGCACAATACTGCAGAGCCCGGCCGGACCCGGCAGTCTGTGCTGCGCAGTGCGTGGCTGGCTCCAGCCGGGCGGTGCGGCTGCCTGTCCTGGTGCAGCTGCGCCACCAGGCACCGGTGCTCCAGGCAGTGGTAAGGGGACAGGGCTGGGGGGGTTGGATAGAGGGCAGGGGAGGTCGGGGTGGTGGTCAGGGGCCGGGGGTGTGGATAGGGGTCAGGGTGGTCAGAGAGTGGGGAACAGGGGGGTTGAATGGAGGCAGGGGTTCTGGGGGCGGTCAGGGAGAAGGGGTGGTTGGATGGGGCAGGGGTTCCAGGGGGGAGGTGGGGGAAGGCAGTCAGGAAGGAGAGGAGGGGTTGGATTGGGCGGCTGGGGACAGTCAGGGGTTCTGGGGGTGTTCAGGGAGCAGGGGGGGTGGATGGGGCAGGGGTCCCCAGGGGCAGTCAGGAACGAGAGGGGTTGGATTGGGCGGCTGGGGGCAGTCACGGGTGGGGGTTCCGTGGGTGGTCAGGGGACAGGGAGAAGGGGTGGTTAGATGGGACAGGGGTTTCGGGGAGGCAGTCAGGAAGGAGAGGGGTTGTTGGATGGGGCGGAGGGAAGTTAGGGGTGGAGGGAAGTTAGGGGCGGGGGTCCAGGGGTGGTCAGGGGACAGAGAGCGGGGGTGGGGCAGGGGCCCGGGGGAGCCGTCAGGGGCAAGAAACGGGGGGGGGGGGGGGGGGCGGATAGGGGTCGGGGGCCGGGCCACGCCTGGCTGTTTGGGGAGGCACAGCCTCCTCTAACCAGCCTTCCATAAAATTTCTGAAACCTGATGCGGCCCTCAGGCCAAAAAGTTTGCTCACCCCTGCCCTAGAGTGTAGGTCTAAGAATAAAATGCCTAAGAACCTAGTTGGTTTTATCAAAATGAATACGTTTGAAACAAAGACTGTGATTCTTAACAAATAGCGACTTTGTCAACGTGAAAAATGAGTCGGGACAAGAACTGGGAGCTACCTTCTCATTCTTGAATTACGGTACCATACCTGTGAGAGACTTGTTGGCTCTGGTGCATGTGGCGCAGTATTCTGGAGAAACAGGATGGGAATGCTTCGCTGACTACACAGCTGTACAAAGTGGCTACCCTTTAGAGAAGCATCATGAGTCAGCTCACCATTGTTAGCCACTATCCCAACGAGGTGTCTAACAAAACACACATAGGAACACTTTCATTTTTGTAGATTGAGATTGGTAAAAATGTTGTTTTTTAGTAAACTAACAAAAATAATATCCATATGTACTAGCATCCATCCTATAGGAGCATCTTCAAGAGAGACTCAAAATAAAACATAAATTGGACTTGCATGCTGCCTTCATTCGAGGATCTCAAAGTGCTTTACTAACACGGAGTTTGCAACATCCCTGTGGAGCAGGGTAGTGTCATACCCATTTAACAGATAAATACACTTAGATGAAGTACAGAAATGTTAAGTGACTTCCTCAAGGTCACAGTGAGATAGTGGGCAGAGCTATGAATGCAACCCAGGAGTCCTGACTCTCTTCCTCATCACTTAGTGTGACATACAATGTGTCTCTAGTTAACATCCAATGTTCAATATTTACATTTGAAACCAAAAAAAAGCAGCTTTATTTCTGAACAGTTTCTTTAAAAAAAACAAACCCAAGTAATGTTTTTGTCAAACAAAACATGTCAAATATTCTTCCTCTATAAAATGTCTTTCAAAACCACAAATTTTAATCAGGATCAACATTTCTGACGCCTAAGGTTCAACTTTACAAAGGCCTGCCATGTATGTTTGTGCTTCCAAATAAACAAGATCACAAGATAAGTACTTACTGAATGTATCTGATAACTTAACACGGTCTGTTTTAGCACATACTAATGATTTAAGCAACAGATCACAAAGAGTCTAACATAAACGAGAGGCCACTCTTGGTACTCTAACTGAAAGCCTTGTTTTCATGCAGAGCTGGTCGCTTTGGAAACGCTTGAAAATAGATTAAAAATTCATTTACTACCACTTTCTCCTTCCCCACATCCAACTTATATTGTTTAGTTAACAATGACTTGCTTCATTAAATGTCCTAAATGCTAGCCCAAAAATGCTGCTTAATGGGGTTAGGACTTTGGGGCTCTACATGGTAAAAAACGAAGGGCGGGCTGGACGAGTTTAAATGGCAAAGCTTCAATTCCTGTTGCCAGAAAAAAAGATCAGACTGTGATTATTATTTCTTTGTAGTTTATTCATGAGCAAATCCTACTCAGATTCTGAAGGATAAACTGTGCAGCTAAAAGTAAAACAAACATGTTTTACAATGCATGCTGTACCTTCTGCAGTGATAACGGACATTCTGTACTATGCTGCACACTCAGCTGCAAGTCTACGTTTAAACTAGGTTTCTAGTTTATTATGAAGATTACGCTTGTCAAAGCTGTGATTTGTTTAGAGCAGGGAGTCTGAATAAGAAATTCAATAGGACACACAAGGCCAGTAAATACTCTAAAGATAGCTGCTTATGAATGGTCTCATCTTGACAAACTCTCAAACTGCTAATGGCAGCAAGCAAAATATACTTGCCTAATATACTCAACTGTATAATTTGTCTTTTCAGCATAATGGAATGTGTGCCTCAAATATTCATCTTGTCTCAGAGGAAAATCAATTAACCTGACCGTTAAGCAGAGTAGCATGCTACACCTCTACCTCGATATAACGCTGTCCTCGGGAGCCAAAAAATCTTACCGCGTTATAGGTGAAACCACGTTATATTGAACTTGCTTTGATTCACCGGAGTGCGCAGCTCCGCCCCCCCGGAGCACTGCTTTACCACGTTATATCCGAATGTGTGTTATATCGGGTCGCATTATATCGTGGTAGAGGTGTATACCAATTCTAGCAAAATGATTTATCTTCTGGCACTGTTTAGTGATTAACTTAACCCCTTTCTCCTTAATGAATGTTATCATACTAGAGATTACTCTGACTCACAAAATGGGCCTAAAATATTTATTTTGATCTTTTAAAGATTGTGGGTGAATTCAGTGCTGGTAAAATGTGCCAGAGTAACAGCCCTAGAGGATGAAGTAATTTCTTATCCACTGAAGTGGCACAGTACAGGAACTGGCAATGCCAGCTCACTCACACTGCCTCACCCATATACCTCAGCCCTGCTCTACAGGGGCCACTTTGAGAGGTTCAGTCTCCAAGCTTGTTCACTGCTTAATGAATCTGCTGAGACTGCCAGCAAAGTACCAACTGGGATGTGGACACCTGTCCACCGAGGCACTGGACTGAATCACCAACTCATTTCACATAGGCCACAAAACAGCCATCATCTTGTAATGGTTCTCAGCCACTATTGACCTGGCCAAGTCTGAATTCAGAATCTAGAGGTAAAATGTTAGGCTAACTAGAGCTATCGTATTATCAATCACTTGAACCATCCAGAACTCTAACTTAAGGTGTTTGTTTTTCAATTGGACGTACTACACGACCTAATAATGATACAAAAGCTTCTTAACCAAAAGAGTAAATTTTTTATAATATACTCTTGCAGTCTTACCCTTCCATATGGGCAAATCCCGTTACTAATGTTGTTCCATATTCAGCTTTGAATTCCTGGAACCTGCTTCCATCTATCAGACGGCTCAAAATCTACAAGGAAATTACTTGTTTTCAACAGAAACTTAAATCAAGATTGGATGTCTTTCTAAATTTGCGCTCTGTCCAACCAGAAATTACAGCCAGTGCTATTCAGAAGCTCAGAGTAGATCATAATAGTCCTTCAGGCTTAAAATCTTTTAAATCTAAAAATATGCAATGAGCATGAAAACAAACTTTTGTTAGTACTTGATTACCTGCTACTCGGAAACAAACTTTAAACTTGGCCTCTAAAAAGTTTGTGAACAGTCATTCACATGAACAAAACCCCACATTTGTGCAAGCAAAGAAAGGCTCTTTTGAGTGCAATTACCTGGTTTGTGTGCACAAGTAACTCTGCACTAAACCACATGTGCTCATAAATTTTTCAGGTGTATTCTAAGAGGACCATTTCAAAATCAAGCTGAGACCCCTGAATTGTTAGAATTTACTGCTGGCAAAAGATGCAGGACTAATATCCCTGGAGACCAAAATCCTCTGTATATCCACAGACCACCTATAACATGGGAAGTGATAGTCCAAGTTTCCCCACACTGCCCCACTAATGTGTCTGATCTGAAGGGACCACCAGAGGATGGGAGGGAGTCAGACTCCTTAATTCACTCGTTCCTTGGCCTCTCAACTGAGACTACCAGGAAGGGTGCAAGTTAGTGCCAATTGTAGGAGTGGTTTCTGTGATGTGTAGCTTTGTCTACTGGGAAATGGAGAACAAGCACCAAAACCATTTTCCATAGATTTGCAGTTCCTTAAATTAGCCACAAAGATGCAAAGCACACCGATTCTGAAGCACTCCAAGCTTCTACACGCCTCAGCATGTGGAAGTAGTAATACTTCCAGAATTATTTGGTGCAGTTACTCTACTCTCTACAAAGTGTTTAACTTTTTGTTTTTTACACAGCCATGAGGAACCTTTGCCATTACACTTTGAAATATATTCAAGACAGAAAGAGGAGCTGATGTAGTAGTCAGGTCCTTGACAACAATAATATGCAACACTGAGTATTTCATGTGATTTAGGATTTCCAAATGAATCCTCCAAAGAAAGGTAGCATGTTTTCTTTTAATATGCAGATACTGGATTAAGCAGACACCTAAAAATTGTGAACTACTGTAGCATTTGTCCTCCTTACCAGTTTTATATGTAGAGTATAGCTATAACCTCGTGGTGCAAGCCCCAGGAGCTCTTCAGCACTGTACAGAGGATCATCATACTCCAAAGTTTCCTCTGGTGGAAGTTCATAATTTAGCGTCAAGATAATATTTCTAACACATTCATACGCTTCCTTTTCTGAAGATGCAAAATGGTCAACACAGCCACTAACTCTGAGGGACAAAGACATTTTAGAAATACAAGATAAAAATCAAAGTTCAGGACATCAAACTACATTAATGAAAAATTAAGGACTGATGCTAACCCCAGATTAAAGGGGAAAAAATCATTTCTATCATCTGCACTGTGGATCTTCCAGACTCATTCGGGACTTTGTGCATTTTTGTTCTTGCTTCAGGTGCAGATCTCTCATGTAAGTCAATGCAAGTTGTGTGCCTGGAACAACTGAAGTCTACACAACAAAAGATCCACAGAGGAGAGGAGAAAAATTCTCCCTTTCTTTCTTTGGTGGTTAGCCATATTAAAGGAAAAAGCTTTTGTACTCATCTTCAATATATTTTGGATACAACATTAGAAATGATAAAGAGAGAAAAATAATTTTTGTAATCTCTTTACACCAGCAGCATTTCAGGACTGGAAATAAAGAAACCAACTTTTCATATACTGCACGGTCCCATTTATCTGAATGGCACTGGGATTCCCAAAACCTTCGGATGAACCTTTGTTCAATCACAGCATCCAGCCCAGCAGGCTCTGGGGAGTAGAGTTTCTGAGTCTGCCAAGCCAGGGAGCAGTGGAGATGTTTACAATGCAGAGCACAGTGAAGACAGAACCCACCTCCCCCCTCCTATCTGGAACTGCAAAACATTCTTTTGGCAACTACAGCAATTTCTTACATGGAAAAATAATAAGGAAGTGTTTAGATACTTGGAACTGTCCTGCTAGAGTCTCTAGTCCCTTCAGCTCACATTTCCTCTCAGGCAGCAAGGATTACTAGTAGAGGCAGAAAAGTTGGCTCCTTGTTTCCAGCTGTTTTTACAAACATCCAGCTTCTTTCTTGCAATGAAATACTTTAATGCCTCCAAATTAGGTATTTATCTGGCCCCCATTATCATAGTATCTCAGTGCCTCACAAATTTTAAATGCATTTATCCTCATAACACCCCTGCAAGATGGGGAACTGAGGCACAGAGACTAACTGATTTGCACAAGTTCACACAGGAAGTCTGTGGCAGAGCAGGGAAGTGAACCCTGGTTTCCCTAGTCCCAGGTTAGCACCCTAACCACTGGACCATCCTTCCTCTTTGCTGATGTAAATAAATCAATAGCTTTCTTCCTCCTCAGATACTGTGTGATGGTAAATTCCAATTATGGGCCTAATCCTGGATTCTCTATTGAACTCCTAATGAAGTCAAGTGTGTAAGGTCTGAGGAGCAGGCCCTGAAATGGAGAGATTGTTTGAGCACAAATAGTAAAATAAGAAATTAAAAGAATTAACACAATACTTCGTTCTTATACACTTACGTTACATTATATGTTTGGTGGGTTCTTTTTAAAATGAATGTATCTCTAGCACTATCGCACTCCCATGTATGCGCAAAAAGGCTCTTTAAAGTCACTCACATATAATTTCTAACGTGTTTTCAAGGTATACTTCCTATCTTTAGGATCAGACAGTGTCCTGTCACTGCAGACATCAGGCATATCTTTTGTTACTAAATATATTATTTGAGCCCCATTTTTTTATAAACATTGTACCTACTTAGAGTGCATACTGGCTCCTCCTAGGTCCTCAGGAGAGATATCTTCTCCTGTGGCAGCTTTAACCAAAGGGGGTCCAGCAAGAAACATACTACCGATTTTGTCTACAATCACAGTTTCCTCTGCCATGGTGGGAACATAGGCACCCCCAGCTGTACAAGAACCACACACCACTGCCACCTAGGGGACAAAGCAAGACATTTGTGTAAGGAGAATGCTTGGGCAGGGACACTATCGTAATTTCAGTAGTAAGCCATTTTAGGCATTTTTGAGATTTATGATCTTTATGCAGCTAATTAAAAATCCCCCAAAACTTTTTAAACAAGTCTTTTATTTTAAAATTGTTTTGAATTAGCCGGCTGCTAAATTCTAATGTAATGAAAAAACATCAAAAGGGAGCATTTTGTTGCTCTTAGTTAGCTGATTAGCAATCACAAAACAAAACCTTTTTCTCAAGTAACTTTGGGGAGCTGTATCCTGGCCCAAGACCTTGTATTACCAATAATTTTTATATATTTTATTTTAAACATGTTCATTCATTATTCCCCAGTGGTAGATTTGTTTTTTACTGTAGATGGTGAGGGGTGTGCAGCGGGAAATACACAAAAAATGTACATGGACAGGAGGTTCTAATGAGTGTGACACTGGCTCTCTCTGCAGTAGTAATGTTGCTGAATCTTACAGATTATGTGTAGGTTTGGCAGGATTTGATTTAACTGACAAATGTCAATAAATGTCAATTTCAGCTGCCAGAATGAAATCAAGGGGAAAAAAATACTCATCTTCAACAATGACGAAGAGCGCAGCCTCCCCCTGCCCTTGTGCCTGCAGGGATCAGGTGTCACCAGCCTGTGGCTGCACAGGAAGCACTTTGCAACCCCACTGTCACAGCCCAGCTCCTTCACCCCAATGACAGCAAAGCTACAGGGGGCTCCCTGTGCTGTCTCAGGGCCAGTGACTCCCAATCCCTGCAGGCTCAAGGTGTGGGGCAGGATACTGACCTGGAAAGGCAGAGCAGAAACCTTTGTCCAGGGCCGCAAGGAGGAGGCGGAGTCCCCAGTGGCAGGAGAGGCCACCCTGCACAGGAGCCATTAAGCCGCAGGGTGGCCTCCCCTGTGGCTGGGAACTTGTTCTCTTCACAGCCCTGACTGTCCCTACCAGGACAGCAGCCTTTCCCACACCTTGTGCCTGCAGGGTCAGGCATCACCAGACCCTCGGCCATGCAGGGAGCCCTCTGCAGCCCCCATTCTCATGGCCCCGCTCACTCACTCACCACCCAGGAGCATGGCAGGCATGCCCGGGCAAGAGCTGTTCAACAGCACCCCACAGCTTGGGGCTTCTCCTCCTCCTCAGAGTCCTGGCCTGCAGCCTCCCCTGCATCTTATGCCTGGTCTCTTGGTCCCTTCAGCCATGCTGGGAGCCACCCTGCCACCCATCAGCCCTGGGAGCCTCTCTGCCAGCGCTGCCTTAAGCCTACCCCCAACCCTATCCCCCTTAATTTCCACCAACTGGTAAACAGATAAAATCAGCAAAAAAGTGAGATGTTACTAAGCTGTTCTCGAAGAGTGTTAGCATCATTATCATGATGTATTACTGAGAAATAATTTTCATCTTCTACATTGATGGATTATGGCCAATCTGAGCCTCTTACTCCAATGGAACCCCTACACTTTTGGGCATTTCACTTTCTTGCCCTTCCATGGTGTGAAGGGACTAGCTCTGCCACCATCTCTGTGTGACTTTAGATTTAAGCTCTCTTTCCTTAGTCTCCCCATCTATAAAATGGAGATAATACCGCCTCTGAATTTATTATTGTTTGCAAAGTACTTTAAAACCTCCAGATGGAAAAGGCTATAGAAATATGATTAGTACAATGATGATAAATTTTAAGTTTTAGGCAGCAATCCTTGAAAGCCTCTTGTCACCTAAAAATGAATTGAGAGTCAGATGTGTCCCCATCTAGCTAACTAGGAAGAAGTTCCAGAACCCCATCTTTAGGAATAGGGCACCAGCTGTTTCCTTGGTCTATAAAAGCTCTAACTACCTCCTACTAGCTGCCAAATCCTCTCAGCACTCCCTGTCCTTCACCTGCCATACTGTTCCGCATACCCCACAAGCACCACCAACTAATTATACACTCCCAGTGATTAGAATCCCAACCCTTAATCAGCTGTCAACACCCAGATTTGGGACCCCATATTTTGGTTGACCTAGGTCCCCTTTAGCCTTAGGCCATCCCCACTAATCCATACTTAATCACCCCCGCTGCCCTCAAGAACTTCATAGTGTAACTCTCAGCTTTGAAACAACTAGATTCCTTAGAACCACAGGTACAAATCTAACCATTGTCAACCACTGTCAACACAACCTTCCAATATAGATAAACTGCCATGCAGTTTACTGTGTGTGTGTCAGGCCCTGTCTTTTCTGCATGGACATTAAGGAGCAAATGGTGTTTTTCCTAAGATCAGGGATTTGCTCTGGTGTCCTTGGCCAAAATTTCCCTTTGCCCATTCCAAAAGAGAACTGCATTTCAGTGTTGCTATACAGAGTTTGTTAAGCACTTTTGGGATCCTTCAGGCTGAAATGTGATATTTATACTATATAATTTCCCTTTTGATTTTTTCCCCTCAACATATACAAACCTAGATGTTATAAAGTATTTTTACATATCTGAGTGTTAGTTCTAGAAGCTATATTACTGAAAATAAAACATTTTCCATAAATCCATTAACCACATATGCTATCTTTATAAAGATCCAATATGACATCGTACCTGAGGGATTTTCATAGCAGACATTATTGCCTCATTGTAGAATACTCGGCCACCATGAGACTGGTCAGGAAAGAGTTCTGCCTGATAATGCAGAAAAAAAGACACCGTTTTTACCAGAGTTTTTCAATATTATTTTAAAAAGCCAACACTTTGCCTTTAGTTTTGACAAACAGAAAAGCAAACAAGTTGTACAGCATATCTGATTCATAGAGGACCACTGTTAGGAATCATAATGTATAACTTTCAGGTACTGTTTTATTCTCTATTGTATGTACTGCCCACCTGAAACTCAATTCAACAAAAATAACCATGGCCTTCTGTGCTGTACAAGGCAGAGAGAAGTCACAGATCTTGGCTTTGTGAAAGGGCAATCTATTCAAATTCAAGGGCAGCTGATTCAAATTCAAGGGCAGCTGGGGCACAGAAGCCATCTCTCATTAGATACATGGCCACAGACTGAAAATCAGGGAATAGGAGAGCTCATGTTCATTCTATATTTCTGAAATGAATTCAAGAGAGTTTCTTTTTTGTCCTTTGTTTTCAATGCAATTTCTGGATTCAGAATTAAACTAGACGCTGCTTTAATCATACAGAGCTCCTGCTGACTCAGTAACAGGCTCAGTGATGGTTACTGTCTACAAAGCTTTGCTTTCTGTTTGAGATGGCGCAGCTTTAGCTTTTCAGCAGAAGTCACGTGTACTAAGAGTACTCATATTCTCTGCAGAAACTTGAATTCTATGCAGTGAAAATGACCTCTGCAAACCCTCTTCCTCATATTACAGCAAGGAGAAAAAGTCTCCATTTTATTTTTAAGGGGCCTATTTATCATCAGTTTTCTCTGCATTATTAATACAAACTTTATATTAAAATACTTTGTCTTTGCAAAACTTTTTCATACTGAAAATACAAACTGAAAACACTGAAGACCAAGGGGATCTTCACTTGAGCTCCCAGTGTTTGCTGAATCCACAATTTGTTCCCATGTAGAGACTCGAGTTTCTAAATCATGTTGGCGTCATGTTGATCATGTTGGCGTCACTTAGATGCAAGATCAGTCAGAATGACTTCCACTGTCCTGGATGTTAGAAACATCTCCTAGACTCTGATTTGATTGCACAGTTCAAGTAGAGTAAATTTGGACAAAAGTTAAAGTCAAACGAGATTCACTTCTAGAAATTGCAGGCAGTCCTCAGACTTACAACACAATTGGTTCCTGAAAATTGCGTCGTAAGTCAAAACGTCATAACTCATAGACTCATAGACTTTAAGGTCAGAAGGGACCATTATGATCATCTAGTCTGACCTCCCGCATGATGCAGGCCACAAAAGCTGACCCACCCACTCCTGGAATAATTCTCTCCCTTGACTCAGCTGTTGAAGTCCCCAAATCATGATTTAAAGACTTCAAGTTGCAGAGAATCCTCCAGCAAGCGACCCCTGCCCCATGCTGCGGAGGAAGGCGAAAAACCTCCAGGGCCTCTGCCAATCTACCCTGGAGGAAAATTCCTTCCCGACCCCAAATATGGCGATCAGCTGAACCCCGAGCATGCGGGCAAGACTCTCCAGCCAGACACTCAGGAAAAAGTTCTCTGTAGTAACTTTTAATATCCCATCATTGACCATTGGTACTAATTACCAGTGATGGCACGTTATTGACCTATTGACTAAGATCACGTTATCCCATCAAACCATCCCCTCCATAAACTTATCAAGCTTAATCTTAAAGCCAGAGAGGTCTTTTGCCCCCACTGTTTCCCTCGGAAGGCTGTTCCAGAACTTCACTCCTCTGATGGTTAGAAACCTTCTTCTAATTTCAAGCCTAAACTTCCCGACGGACAATTTATATCCATTTGTTCTCATGTCCACATTAGTACTGAGCTGAAATAATTCCTCTCCCTCCCTGGTATTTATCCCTCTGATATATTTAAAGAGAGCAATCATATCTCCCCTCAGCCTTCTTTTGGTTAAGGTGAATAAACCAAGCTCCTCAAGTCTCCTTTCATACGACAGGCTTTCCATTCCTTGGATCATCCTAGTGGCCCTTCTTTGTACCCGTTCCAGTTTGAAACCACAATTCACTCCACTGTGGGACAGAGCATCGTAAAGTCAAAACCGAATCAGGGTGTCAATTCAGAAACGTCATAAGTGCTGTTCATCGTAAGTCGAATGTCATAAAGTCGAGGACTGCCTGTAATCTGATGCAGATAAAAAATGGCTAATTTCAGACAATGTGCCCTTTCCAATATTACCTGTAGTGGTAGGAATGCTCCCCCACTGTCAACTAGATATACCGATAAAAGTCTGTTTTGAATTGCTATTTGTTGAGCTCTTAGCTGTTTCTTCACTGAAATGGGATAAATGGTCCCGCCTTTAACTGTTGCGTCATTTGCCATAAAGACACACCAGACTCCACAGATCTTTCCAATTCCTGAAACAGAGACCACAGACATTTATCAAGGGCTCTGTAATAACCCAAGTGTAAACCTTTTGCAACAGTTCCATGCACTAAACAAGGAAGCCAAAGTGCATGTTATTCTTTTCAGTAGTAGCAGCATGTCAGTAAGGCTTTCTACAGCATTTACCCCTATGCAGCCACACATACTGTATGGAGGAGACACCTCCTACTCTGTAGCCTTACAACATGGTCTTATTTTGAAAAATGAGAGTGAAGGCTAATGGCATTGTACAGATGAAAACAATGTGATCTGGAACATCTTTGCTACTGACATTACATGAGGAAAGAACCCAGCTCTCCAGAGGAGTGTGCAAGACAGGCAATTAGGAAAAAAATCTGCATAAAAACTGAGAAAATCTGATAAAGAATCAGCGAGACAATAAATATGGAATCTCATTATACCATTCTTCCAGCTGCTTTTCATCACAGAACTGCACTTTCAAATGCAACAAGACAAATTATTTTATCAGAAGGCATTCACCAAGCCCTGAACTGATGATCCCCAAGCATTCATCTCATTTCACTCCCTTTTCATTTAAAAGAATATGTGCTTGCTCATCACCCTTCCAAAAGTGGGTCATTTAAGTTTTTACAGAAAAAATTCCCCAATGGAGAGAGCCAACATAATACCCTAAGTACAGGATGACTGGATTCTTTAAGGGGGAGCAGGGTCCAATGCACCTGTGACTAGTCAGCTGCCACACAACTAGACTTAAGAGAAGGCACCTGCAGCCTAGGGAGAGACAGAAAGGGCAGGTAAGAATTGCCTGAGAACAGATGGCAGGAACAACCTGAGGAAAAGCTGCTGAAGACCTGAAAGACAGCAGTAACTTTTTGCTGCTGGTGATGTGTACTGAGGAGAACTGACTAGAGCTGGGGAATCCTGCCAAGATATAGGAAAGCTTGTGCACAGGCCTCTAGAAATGAGGGTATGAACCAGCTTAGTTGGTGCGAAAAGTGAGTGAAGCAATTCTTGGCACACACAAGTGGGTGGCCTCGAGAGTGGAGATCCAGTACAGGGGCAAAAGGAACTGGGACAGAGAGGCTAATGACTCTTAGGCGGGTGAGCTGGGAACATTGACTTTTGAACAGGACTGAAGAGTTGTTACCTTGTTTTACTTCAGGGTTTTCAGAGGAACTGTTTTCACTCTGAAGGGGTCTGAGCTGTGGCACTTTACATAAATAAAAGGGTTTGAATTTGCCACTGAGAGATCCATGGGTGGATGGAGGGAAACCTGAGCAGGTTGTGCCTGTACTAGTGAGGATGGCTATAGGTAGGGTGCCCATGACAAGGTTTCCCTGTAACAACACTAAACAAAGGGCTTGTGCACACAGGGGCTTGTGTGGGCCCTCTGAATTGGGTCAATTTCACTTTAAGTGAATACTTATTTATAGAGCATGAAAGTAACCTCTGACACTTTTTGGGTGGTCATAGCAGCAGCAAAGAGATGTCTGAGTCCAATAGTGATACACAGGCATAATTGGTCATGCATTCTGAATACCTACTGGAAAGAACCCAAATATCAAGTTGGTAGTTTGAGAACAGCTCACTAATGAAAGCCACAGTTCCTGTGTTAATCACTCAGTGGCTCAAGCTCCCTTAATTTGATGGGGCAGCCTTTAGTTAAAGTGTTTGCGATGTCACATTTAACCTTTTGAGACAGAAATCAGTCACTGCTGTAACTAGGACAAAATATTAAACCAATAATATAGCACATTCAACACAAGCCCCAGTATAGGGGGAGTTCCAGCAGTGGGCAGGATGGGGTATCTCCATAGTACATCCCATTACAGAGATTCTAAGCAGTCCGGCAACCCATAATCAGCCCTTAGAGGACTGCTGTAAATTAGAGCACTCGCAGCGCTATTCCAGTTTGTGCCCGGGGTCATGCTGCCCCCCAACCAGTCCAGAATCTGGGTGGTTTAAAAACATCCATTTCCTTCTTCCCCTGGGCTGTGCCTCACACAGGTGTGGCACAGAACTGGACCCTCAACCTATCTTTATAATTGCTAAAAGGAACTAGAGAGCAATGAACATATTCAGCTTAAGAGCTCAAAATCTGTATTAATTATATTCAGATTTATTAACAATTAAACAAAAAGCATAACCCCTTATTATGCATGCAATGATTTTCGCATTACACCAACTATAGAGGCCACAAATCTTACCAGTGAGGCATCCAGCTGCAGGGACATCACCATATGGCAAATCAAACCCTGCAAAAGGGGACAGCTCAAGAAAAGTTTCATCATCGAGAAGCATTCTTAGGCGTTCACGAACAAGCAACTTCTTGTTCCTTTGGGTATGACGCAAGATTGCATTCTCTCCACCTCCTTTACTGACCTTGCAAAGCAACTCTGAATATCTGATTTCAAAAACAAAGCTTAATTTAATGAAAAATAGTTATTACTCTTTTAGTAAGTTAATACGGTACTTAAATAAACTACCCAGTTGTCACACCAATGTTTGACAATTAGGTTAAACTATCACTTTTGGATTATGTTTCTGGAAGTTATTTTCAGTTAATTACTATACTATAATTTAGTTCACCACAACCAAATTAAGTAAGGGAGACAAAAAAAATAGCTCAGATATTTTATAGGAATGAGACATTTCAGTTTGATTCTTCACAAGTTAGATTTCCCAAACCTAAAAAAAGACAGTTTAGAAAACAGTAAAAATAAATTCTGTTTATGGCTTTTTTGTTCATAGTTACTGGAACTTATTAAAGCTATAGTCTTTTCCTTGGTATTGCCATATACATCCAATGTTAAATATTTTAAACTACTTATGGGATCAAATTACCATCTGTATAGACAGCTCAATCTATGCAGTACTAAGAAGTGACTGAGCAGTTACTGATTGTCACAGCTAAAGTATCTGATCCTGAGAGAAATTGAGCACTTGCTGATTAGAATTTTCACTGCAGAGCAAATATTGATTATCACAGTTTACCAGCCTTACTTCAGTTTTTGGCAAGTCTTACTTTTTGAGTTCTGCTACTCTAGAAAAAGGAATCATTCATTGGCTTCTTCTCTGGCTCCCCTCAACAAGTGCTGAAAACAGCTTATCCATTGGCACAGACAGGAAAAAACTAATGTCCAACTCCATTGCAGAAAGAATGTTTTACACCAAGTGAACACTGCAGCATTGTACTTTCAGAAAACTAAATCTGACTAGCCTAATTTTGTCTGAGAAGCACAGTGTAAATAAGAAACAGAATAAATGGTGAACAGTAAATTTGCTTTTGGAAATCATCTCAGTTTAAAAGTTAAGTAAAACGTTTTTTAAATATATATTTTCAACTCCAAGTTCCACTTTTAACCAAAAGCATTGTTTGACCAAACAATATATGAACAATTCTGTAGATTATTCAGTATTTCTACTGTGGTTTCCTGCAAGGTATGTACCGGTATTCAAGTTAAAATACCTCATGAGAAAAAGCAAAGAATTGTAAGTAACTATTTAAATACCACCACAGGGGGGCACCATATCTTTTACATAGTTTTGCTTTTGCTTATGGAGCATACTTCTGAGTAAAGACCTTTGAATTGTTGCCATATGATCCTTAAGGACAAATACATAAAAGAAATTAATCACTTTCCTCCTTTTATCAGTGAATCACGACTAATTGAGATAACTGTCATCTACTATTTCACTGGAGTTTTGAAAATGTCTGAGTCACCACCATCTTTGCATTAAAAAGTAAATACAAGGCAAATTTTATGACGTTCTAGAAAATTACTTTTTAGTAATATATGCAAAATAATACACCATGGCTAAATGTTTTAAATTTGGGTGCCTAACACTGGACATCTCAACTGATATTTAGGCAACTACATAAGTGGGTTGACATTTGGAAGAGCTGAGCAAACACCTTGCAAATAGCCTGTATCCATAAGCACCAGCAAAAGAACCATTTAAAACTTTCAGGTAGCAAAAAAACCTGCTAAAAATCTTAATTTCTAGCTTTTTTAAAATTAGCTATCTATAGGCTACTGCATGTATAGTCAAGTTTGTATACATACTAACATTGCCAAATGATTACAAAAATGGCCAATTACCTTTGAATACAAGCCTCACTATTCCTTAAGTTTTCTTCAAACACATGTTCACATACAGAAGGGATACTTCCATCTAAAACAGGGAAGGTTTTTGTATACTGTCCGTATCTTGCTTTGTTACTTACAAAACAATGGGGAAACATATTACATTTCAATGTGGGGACAGTCTTTTTCATAACCTGGCAGAGACTATTTCGTAGTGTCCATATTGTCTGTCTGTTTTTGCAGAAGTCCCTATAATTTCTTATGAATAAAGGAGTTAAGGTTTGGATTCTTGAAGACATGAAGCTAGGAGAGAGTCTCCAGAGTGAGCATGAAGTGATATTGTTCCACATGACCCTAAGAATTAAAGGAGAAACAGCTTTTTATTTCCAGAATTCAAATTTACAGATCTCTCAATTAAAAGGGTGAAAACTAACAAGCAGACCACATTACGTGACACAATCGCCAAATGCTGAGCCTGGAAAATCTAAATTCAAGTTATTTTTGATCTATTTAGCATTTCTTACCAGTGAACTAGATGCTCACTGAATAGTAAACTATTTTTAGAGTTACAGAGCATCCCTAGCTCCTAAAAGACTACCGTTGAAACTGTAGGCATTGGGCATCTCTGAAAATCAGGCTCCAAGAACTGTGCTAATGATCAGTGGCAGAGTTGGCGGCACCCCCCAAGTGACTGCAAACATTCACCCCCACTTACGGAGCAGCATTCAGTTATTAACAAGTGGATAGGTGTGAGAGCTACATTGCTTATACACCAGTAACAACAGGGTGCGAGCTAGCTCTGCTCCACACTAGGGGGCTGCTTTTTAAAAATGTCTTTTACATACTTTATTGCCTGTTCTGATCCTTCCCTGGGGAGCACCTGACACTAGCCCCTACCAGAGGGGCTAGATGGACCACTGGTCCGACCCCTTATGGCCGTTCATATGTGGCTCCCACAACATAGAGCTGACCCTGCTAGGGCACTGGCCCAGCCCATTGTACAGCTGGGAGCTGCCCCACCACACAGGAAGTCTGAGCAATGCAGGGAATTGAACCAGCCTTGCCCAACCACCCCGCCCCCTTCTCCCGCCCGCACCCACGGCTGCTCTGCCAGGGGCCCAGCGCCGCCGGAAATCGGCCGCAGGAGAAGCCGGGCCTGAATTCTGGGCGCGGGAAGCGCTAGCGCAGCCAGGCTGGTGCAGGCACGTAACCGCGGCACCTGCTCTGAGAGGCTTCCCGGCGGGGAAGGGAGCCGGGCCGGGCCGGGCTGGGCGCCGTGAGGGAGCGGCCGGAGAACGCACCGGGGGCAGCCCGCAGACCCTCTCACGGGCCCCTGGGCGCAGCGAGCTCGGAGCCAGGCTCTGAGAGGCAGCGGGACCCGGCTATGCCCAGTTTCGCCCCGCGACCTTAGACCTCTAACCCGCCCCGCCCCCAGCAAAGCTTCGCTCTGAGCGAAAGTCACAGCGTCGCGTCCGGTCCGGGCGGGCCCTACCGCCCCGCCCCCTACAGGCCCCGTCCCTTGCGGCCGCTCAGAACTCCTCGAGCGAGGCCCCCGCTGGCCTGGGACACGGCCCCTCCCCCCGCCGCCTTCGGGAGCTCGCGCCTGGGCCTCCTACCTCAGCAGCCCCGGGACGCGCCCCTGCTCTGCTGCCCCACAGCCCGCCCCGCGTGCCCCAGAGAGCGACTCCGCTGTCGCTGCCCGCACCGCTCCGCGATCTCCTCGGGGCCTGCACACGCCAGTCACTGCTAGGATCCCGCCCCTGTGTCTGCTCGCGCTGTCCTCCGGGGGGTGGGGTCATAGCTGGTCAGCTGTGGGGCATAGGCCCTGTACTCCTCCCAGCTGAGGGGATTCTCCTGGAGCCTGGCTGCAGGGGCCTGTGCCGGGAGCCGCAGGATCTGAGCTCTGCCTCTCTCTGATAGTGCAGCTGGGAGAGGCAGCACGACGCCATCCACAGAGCCCCAGAGAGCAGGTGCCATGCCCAGCTACCCCGCCCCCCCAGCTTTTACCTCTTAAACTCCCCCTGCTCGGCCACAAACTGGCCCCTCACCCCAGCAAAGCTCGTGGCAGATGTGTGACAGTCTCTCCCAAATGTTCAGCATGGGCAACAGAGGAAGCCACCCAGCCTTCACTTTCGTTTATTGCCTGGCCTGATCTGCAGAGGTCTCTGCATGGACTATTAAAATGCCTTCTCTTTTTTGTCTCTACCTCCATCTCCACCTGCTTTTCCTCTTTATCTGTTCTCCTCTCGTGTCCTTTTGTCTTCCTGTGTCTATTTTCTTTTGTCCTCTCTTCTCTTATTCCGCCTCAAATCCTTGTCACCTTATTTCTCACTGTGCCACCTCCATCAGTTCCCTCTTCAATTCCAACTCACTGCCCTTCTCTATCTCCTTTTTCCATTTCACCCCTTGCCAATTCAAGTACAGATCAGCTAAGTTGCACCTTTTTTTTCTTTTTTTTTGCATTGTTTTGTATTCAGTCCAAGGCAGTTAACTCTTATATGAAGGATTTCACTGCGTTTCAGTGACACACTTGAACTCTCATCCATGCTTCTGTGATATCCCTCACTATTCACAGTGTCACAACTTGACAGTTTGGTAGGTACCCTCTCTGTGAATCCCAGGTTCTTGTTTTCTCCTCTCCTGGTCTTCTATGCCTCTCTTTTCTCCGTTCCCTGCTTTCCTTCTCATTCTCTCCCCAACTTCTCTCCCATCATTAGCTCTCTTGCTGTTCTATTTTCTTCTTGCCCTTTTATGCTTGTATTTAGGCATGTTGCCTCCTTAGAATTAGTGGGGTTGTTCAGAAAGCACTGGGTAGGGTTATGTTAAGTCAGGGGTAGGCAACCTATGGCACGTGTGCCGAAGGCGGCACACAAGCTCATTTTCAGTGGCACTCACATTGCCCGGGTCCTGGCCACCAGTCCGGGGGGCTCTGCATTTTAATTTAATTTTAAATGAAGCTTCTTAAACGTTTAAAAAACCTTATTTACTCTACATACAACAATAGTTTAGTTATATATTATAGACTTATAGAAAGAGACCTTCTAAAAACGTTAAAATGTATTACTGGCACACGAAACCTTAAATTAGAGTGAATAAATGAAGACTCGGCACACCACTTCTGAAAGGTTGCCGACCCCTGTGTTAAGTGTTGATGATTTACCTTAGGAGAAGAAGCAGATATCCATCACAAAAAGCTACATAAAAGGTAAAGCACCCATATTGAGTACAGAAAATAGATGCCGTTACATATGATGTATATAAGTGGTTTTCAACTTGTGGTATGCAGACCTCTCGGGGTCCACAGACTATGTCTAAGATTTCCTTAGATGTCTAAGATTTCCATTTGCACCTCCATTCAATATTTTTTGGGGTTTGTAAATGAAAAAAGGTTGAAAACCACTGCTGTATACCATGTCCTTGATTTTAAAGTTTAGACTGTTATTTACTTTTATGGAACATTACAGCATATGCACTGGAGCCTCTAGTTATTTTCTGCTGAGATTGTAGGCCTCGTGTTTTAATTACTTAAAAATTCTACGTTTGATTGAGACTAATTAATGGGCCACAAAATGTTTAGTTTCCAACTGTTCCTTTCATATTTGGGTTTTACACAGGCTGCCAATAATGGGACTGGAAGCTGTAGACTACATTTTTAAATACTTTTACCAGCAGGGATATTTCTAAATCATTTGATTCTCTAACTATGCAGGCAAGATGTCTAAACATTTTCTAATTAAGATTGTAATTAAAATATTAAAATGGATTTGAATTTTAACTTCCACCCAGCACACTATTTCTGGGCTACTTTAATGAGTTTGCTATTGTTTAGTCATGACATAACACTCTTCTTGAAATTATAGCTTGTTGCCTTTCAGCGACATCATTAAAATGCATTCCTGCCAGATAGATCTTCATACATACATTAATAAGACTTCTTAAGGATAATTAAGCAATGACTCATACATTGCTGAATATAACTTTCCCAGAATAGGTGGAAGAAACAGTTTGAGAGTAAAAGAATTTTTATATAATATTAAAAAATTATTAGCAATAACAATCATTTTGAAGACTCGTTGTTTTAAATTATTATAGCTCTATAGGCTCTGTTTTACATTGGAAATGCACATAATAGTCTGTGCTATTGTTTATTAATTTATTAAGAGGAGAAATGCTTGTGGAAGTTTTTGAAACCACCCTAGTGGCAATGTGAAGGATCCTGCTACAATCCTCATCTAAATATATGAGATTATATCTCCCTCTACTGGCTGGCCCACATAGAGTATAAAATCCTGCTTTTACCACCAGCGAATAGCTCAAGATGTAGAAACCTATGCTGAAGGTGTGTGGTTAACATAGTCATGCTAGTTTAACCTAGTAAGCATAGCTAACAGTAGCAGTGACAACATAGGATCACGGATCCTGGTGAGGGTCAGCAACCTGAGTACATACCAGAGTCCACAGTGGGCTTGTATTGGACTGGATGACCTGTGCTGCCATGTCCTCACTACCACTGTTATCCACGCCAGCTAGATTAAAGCTTGCCCAGGTATGCCTACTTGTGCTGCAATCACACCTTCATTTGCAGTGCAGATGTATCCTGAGTGAAAGGACCAGGAGAGTTTAGCACTGTAGGGGTAGTGACTCCTCAGAGCTGGAGGGCCAGGAGAAGGGTGGGGCCTTTCTGCACCAGCCAGAAGACCTGGTCAGTGCAAACTGTATTCTGTAAAAGGGTAGCAGAGTTCCCACTCTGGCATGGATTGTCCCAGAAACCCAAGAATTTGGCCATCCACACCAATGCAAGTGATGTGTATATATTACCACTGTGGGATGAAATTCTCCTACCCAATTTGGTGGCAGGGTACTGGACATCCATATAGCCACTGCAGGATCGCTAGTCCAGCCCATGGGGTTGCATCCTCCATCGAGGATTTGTGGTCAGTGGCTATGGGGCATTTTGCGGACCTACTATTCACTTCTCCCCTGGTCCAGCCACCACCCTTTCTCCTACATATGTGTTACGATAGTAGACTGCTATGGCACTCAACTCCATAGTCTACACAACATGCTCTGTAGCCCCTGGTATGGCCTCTCCATTTCCTGGCTCACTGCACAGGGGAACTGCACAGATGATTGGGGGGGGGGGTGGAAGGGGGAAGGAGCAGTGACAGAAATTCACTGTAAGCGAGCAGAATGTATTTGAGGAGGCTAAAAGCACAAAAATGCCTTGAAGTCAGTGGGAGTTCCTGGGTGCTCAGCACTTTTGAAAATCAGGCTACTGATTTAGGTGCCTAAATATGTATTTAGGAGCCAAACATTAGGTGCCCTTTTTTTGAAATTTTGGCCAACATCCCTTTCCTATAGACATAAGGTCTGTAGTACACCTCTACCTCGATACAACGCTGTCTTTGGGAGCCAAAAAATCTTACCGTGTTATAGGTGAAACCGTGTTATATTGAACTTGCTTTGATCCACTGGAGTGTGCAGCCCCGCCCCGCCCCCGGAGCACTGCTTTACAGCGTTATATCCGAATTCATGTTATATCGGGTGGCGTTATATCGAGGTAGCGGTGTACTTTAGTTTGTCATGATGTATTTGTGCATTTGCCTGTACTGAGTACTGTATCATAATTCATATGCAAAAATCACTTTTCATCCTCCATAATTAAGCCTTAGGCTTCCTTTTTGAAAGACACGCTATCTGTAAAATTCTAACATTGCATTTGAATTCACTGGTGGATTGTTCTGTTTAAGTTTAGAGGCTGTTGAGATTTAGTTTTTGAGTATTCTTTTTAGTATTGTGTGCGCTGGCCTGCCTTATTTTATATAAATATATTTTGACCACTAGATGGGGTTCATATTCATAATGAGAATATAGTCCATTAATATAGATTACTTTTCCACATGCTTAAGTTGATGTTAGACTGTTATTACCCTGCTGAAAACTGAACACAGGGGTTCAAACCAAACGATAAATAACTATCTTGTGAAAGATAAAGTGCAACAAAGGCAAAGAGCAAGTGTTTAAAGGAATGTTTGTATTCTCTTGATAAACATCGGTTATTAATTTACTGTTCCAAAAGGCAACCAGGTGTGGATGGCAAGTATCTTAATTAAGAGCAAGTAGATTCAAGTGGATTTATGTTACTCCTTCAGCTGAAGTCTAGACTTTCAGTATTTATTGTTGAATTAGCATAGAGCATCCTTGCCTTAATGAATACTGAAAGGAAGCTGACTGAAGCAAGAATAAACAGATTTTCTGGAAGGATGCAGAGTTTGCATTTGTTACTCTAAGCCATTTATTTTGAAAACTTTCTAACTTTATTTTGAGTATTTAGAACAGATGGACTAGTGGTATGAAACTATGTGCAATGAACTGTGCCAGCATTGAAGAAGAGTTTTATGCAATTGCTCACTTTAACATGGATTTCAAATTTGCTCACCGACTTTAACCCCCCGACATTGTCATTTAAAGACCAGTCAGACTGGTGAGTGGAATTTTTTCTCCACTTTATTTAGAAACCTGCTCATATGCACTGGACGCTGGGAGAAACCAGAACACTCTATTGGAATGTCATATCAAAGGCAGGCAGAGCCCCACTCTTGATTCCACTGAATTCTGCTGCTTCTTATTTAGATTTTGTTTTTTAATACCCCAAAGCCTTTCATCTGCATTCTGACAATAATGGCCTGGAAATTGTGTGTCTAAATTAAAGTGGGGTTTTGTTTGTTTACTTAAAAGAGCTAAAAGGCTGATCCAAAACCACAGCATTTTGGGGGCTTCTGTAATTCCAAATCAGACTCAACCAATTCCAGACAAATTTGGCAAAAATATTTGCTTTTGACCACCTAAATGCTGAGAGAAGAGCAGAGGAAGCTAAAGGTTTGAGACGTGCTAGGGGAGCTCAGCAAAGTGACTGGAATTGATAAGAGATGCTAGAAAGCTTATTGTAGATGTCAAAAGATATGAGAGAACATAGGGAGTTCACTGAATTGACTTGAAGATATGAGAGTAGTTGTGGGAGAAATTAAAAGCCAGATCCTTAGCTGGTGTAATTTGACGTAGTGTGATATTGGAGACAATTGAGCTATAGTGGTTTATACTATGTGAGGATCTGGTACCATATCACATGTTCCTTAGCCTGGACTGGCTCTAGATTTTGTGGAGCCCTTTATGAAATAAGATGTGGGGTGTCAGGCCACGTCCACAAACCATCTAAGGATTGGATGATGTGATATCTGCATGGGCTGTGGATGATTTATTTTTTATTCATATTTTTTCACTGCATCTATCCTAGGCTCTAGGCACATCACAACGTTTATATAAAACAGTTCCAATAAAATATTAACATGGGGCACTCAACCCGGCCTGTAAATCATACAAGAGAAAAATCACAGAACTACAACAGTATCTTCCAAACCCTAGTTGACTTCTCCCAACCCGGTCTCCACTGCCCCTCAGTCAGCACCTAATCATCCCATCCCTCTCCAGAAAAAGCATGGGCAAACAGGTAGATCTAGAAGTTTTTCTGGGCTCTTGGCAGGAGAGTGAGCAAATTGGATAGCCAAGGACCTCTCACTGAGAGTGCCTGTCACTAGCCCTCGTCTCCTGCTTATATCAGGAGGGGACTGTTAGCTCGGGTGCCTCACATGCTCTCAGTTGTCACAGAAACACATGAGGAAGAGTCGGTCTCATGATGAGAAAGATACTCTCTGTTGTTGGAATGTGGTTGTCACGCTGTCTGGAGTGGCTCATGACTGTGAGTGCCTACCTCAGGGCAGACTTTCAAAACCAAGGCAGATACCCCAACCTAGTGGTAAATTCTATAATTAGATTTCACCAAGCCAGTGACAAATGTGAACTCATGGATCACTATAACCTTACCATGGAGTCACAGACAGTCTCCTTAGACTCTCCAAGCTGGACTTAGTCATAAAAGGTAATTTACACCAAAAATCACAAAATATTCAGGTTGCTTCTGGTGCCAGTCACTTACCCCAGATCAATTGGTACTGTAAATCTTACACGAAAGACAACGCCTGTAGCCAGTACAGTAACAAAGTAGCTAAAGATTTATTAACTAGGAAACATAAATAAGGAAATTATTTACAGGTTAAAGCAAGCAAATATATGCACGCAATGAGTTGGAATCTAAGGGCATGGCTACACTTGCAAATGTAGAGCGCTTTGAGTTAAACCAACCTTCATAGAGCGCAGTAGGGAAAGCGCTGCAGTCTGTCCACACTGACAGCTGCAAGCGCGCTGGCGTGGCCACATTTGCGGCACTTGCAGTGGCATTGGGAGCGGTGCATTATGGGCAGCTATCCCACAGAGCACCTCTTCCCATTCTGGCGCTGTGGCTTGTGGGAAGGGGGTGGAGGGTGTGGAGCATTCTGGGTCCTGTCCCAATGCCCCGTGATGCATTGCTTTGCATCCCAGCAATCCCTCTGCTTCCGTCCACATTTGGCGCCATCTTTCAACATTTTTTGTGCTGCACGCTCTGTCTTCCCTTTCTGGTCTGCGGGAATGGAGCCCGAACTGCTGAGGAATATGCTGACAAGTCTCGCCAGCACATCACGTTTGGCAGTCGAGTTACTCCTTAATATCCAAACTGACAGTGAGGACTCCGATGATATCGACTCGAGTAACGCATATGACATGAGATTGCTTGTGGCATTCACGGACATGCTGACCACCGTGGAACGCCGCTTTTGGGCTTGGGACGACGAGCAGTGGCTGCAGAACTTTCGTATGAGAAAATCCACTTTCATGGGACTGTGTGAGGAGCTCACTCCCACCCTGCGGCGCAAGGACACGAGATTGAGAGCTGCCCTGCCGGTGGAGAAGCGGGTGGCTATTGCAATCTGGAAGCTGGCAACTCCAGACAGCTACTGATCGGTCGCTAACCAGTTTGGAGTGGGAAAGTCTACCCTTGGAATCATGTTGATGCATTGCGGGGCCATTAATCGCATCCTGCTCAGAAGAACCGTGACTCTGGGTAACATGCATGACATTGTGGCTGGCTTTGCATAAATGGGTTTCTCTAACTGTGAAGGGGCGATATATGGGACGCATATTCCAACTCTGGCACCAGCCCATCTAGCCTCCGAGTATGTTAATCAGAAGGGATATTCTCTATGGTTCTCCAGGCGCTTGTGGATCACCGTGGGCGTTTCATTGACATTAATGCAGGCTGGCCCGGAAAGGTGCATGTGCACGCATCTTTCGGAACACTGGCCTGCTTAGGAAGCTGCAAGCTGGGACTTTTTTCCCAGACCAGAAGATCACCGTAGGGGAAGTTGAAATGCCCATTGTGATTCTTGGAGACCCCACTTACCCTTTAATGATGTGGCTCATGAAACCCTACACAGGGAGCCTTGACAGCAGCAAGGAGCGGTTCAACAACAGGCTGAGCTGGTGCAGAATGACTGTGGAGTGTGCTTTTGGCCATTTAAAGAGCCGCTGGTGCTCTCTGTATGGGAAGCTGGACCTGGCCGATGACAATATCCCCGCGTTTATATCCGTGTGCTGTACCCTCCATAACATTTGTGAAGGGAAGGGTGAAAGATTCACTCAGGCATGGAACTCGGAGGTTCAACACCTGGAGGCTGAATTTGAACAACCAGAGATCAGGGATATTAGAGGGGCTCAGCGCGGGGCTGCAAGGATTAGGGATGCCTTGAGGGAGTAATTTGAGGCTGAAAGCCACCAGTCATGTTTGGTGCCCTGCACAGGAGTGAAGTGCAGTGGTTCCAATGTTAGTAGGAATCTGTTTGCGCTACGCTGACTTGCAGAGCCTGTTGCTTTCCTGGGCTAAGGTATCTTTTACTTTATGCAATAACAAAGAATGTTTTCAAAGCCAAAAAATCCATTTATTGAAAAGAAAATTCATTTATTGAAAAGAAACACAACTGCTTGGGAAACAGGGCAAGGGGTTGGGGTGGGGAATGTTACAATCACAGATTTGCGTATGTCCTGTTATCATACTCAGCCTTCCTGTCTGCAGTGCTGTGCAATGACTGCTGCGCTTCAGGATGGCTATAATGCATGGTGATGGGGGTTGAGTGCAGTGGGTAAGGGTCGTAGTTTTCAAGGCTGGGTGGTGAAGCTACAGGTATTGGAGACAGCTGGTGGCGGTAAGAACCCGGATGCTGGGGAATGTGGGTTGGAGGTGACATGGGGGCACAAGGGAAAGAGTTTTGGGACAAGGGCTGCCGGGGGGGCCGGCGCAGTAGTGCTCCGCCTTCATGGCTACGAGCGCCTGGAGAGAGTCCACTTGGCGCTCCATGATGCTTATCAGCCACTCTGTGCTTTGCTGCCGGAGCACCGCGCTTTTGTGCCAGCGCTCCTCATTCTGCTGGTGGATTCTCCTTTCACTCCCTCCACTCCTGCACTTTTAGATTCTCGCTAAGTGAGTGCTGCATTACTTCATGCAGCATGTCTTCTTTGCTTCTATGTGGTCTTTTCCTGATTCTTTGCAGCCTCTCGGCTGGTGATAAGACAGACGGCTGAGATCTCAAGGTTGCATCTGTAAAGGCAAAATGCAACACTTAACAGAGGCAGCATTGTTCACACCAGACAGAGCAATGATTCCCCCATACTTAAGGAGGGCAAACAGTCTACACAATAACGTAATTTGCCCGTCCAAAAGCGAGCGCGCACAACCCACGGGAGCCCCAAAATGATGAGAAAGCACAGGGGCAAGGGAGACTGATTGTTTCAGGGCTGTACTGTCCTCTGGGTTTCTGGGCCTGGGGGAGAGCCAACAGCTGCAGGGGGCCCCTATACTGAACACTGTCCCCACATTTTCAACAGGAGTTAGTCCTGGAAGATATCTTGCTGCTGAGGGTGGCCTGGGACGCAAGGGAGAATCTTCTACTACAATGCGGCTTCCACCCTGACCCATATGCAGCTTGCCTGTGTTCAGCAATGGTCCCCCCACCCCTCACAGCACAGTGGCACGGACATGTTAGCCTGACTGGAAAGGACCACAGTGGCTCTCCTAAGAAACCTGCGCAAGCGCATTGCCCAAGTTCTGGATGAGACCTTTGAAGAGATCACTGAGGCCGATTACCGTGCTGTGAGAGAGCACATCAACGCCCTATTCCGCATCTAGGCATGAATGCAGCCCTAACCCTCCTCGCCCCAAGAGCCTGCACCGAATAACTTCCTTCCCAAAATAAAAGCTGCTTACCGAGAACCTCCTCTGGTGTTTGTCCTTCCCTAAGCACTGGCTGCTGCAACTGGCTACCTTCCTGCTGGCTTGAAAACAGCTCCTGGCTGCATGCATCTAGGGATTCCGGGGTGTCTTCCTCCTCCTCAGCACCCTAGCTCCCGCTTTCCTCCTCCTCCTCCTCTTGCCTTGTTGAACTGGACTCTGAAGTGTCCATGGTGGTACTCGGAGTGGAGGTGGGGTCACCCCCAAGTATCGCGTTCAGCTCTTTGTAGAAACAGCAGGTCGTGGGGGCAACACCGGAGCAGTGGTTTGCCTCGCGGGCTTTGATAGGCATTCCGCAGCTCCTTCACTTTAACCCTGCACTGCAGTGTGTCCCGGTCATGGCCCCTTTCCATCATGTCCCTTGACATCTGCCATAAAGTATTGTAATTCCTACAGCTGGAGCACAGCTGGGACTGGACAGCTTCCTTCCCCCAAACACTGATGGGGTCCAGCACCTCGCCATTGCTCCATACTGGGATCGCCTGGTACATGGAGGTATGGTCACCTTGAAAGCACTCCATGTCTGGCTGAGCAAACAGGAAGGGGATTTTCAAAATTCCCAGAGAATTTAAAGGGCGGGTCTGGCGGTTGGTCACCTGAGGGCAGGGCAGTAGAGTTCAAAGTGATGACCAGAGGGGCTAGAACAGGCATCGTGGGATACTTCTGGAGGCTGATCAGAGCGCATTAACAGACCAGGGAGTCCACACTGGCGCTGCGGCGCTCCAGCAGGGGCACATCAGACGTTATTCCACTTGCCGAGGTGGAGTACCAGGAGCGCTCTAGCTGCGGAGTCAGGGCGCTCTACGTGCCTTGCAAATGTGGACATTTCATGAGTTAGAGCGCACTGGGCTGCTTTAGTGCGCTCTAACTTGTAAGTGTAGCCAAGCCCTAAATCCTAAGAGTGACAGAGTTGTAGAGACCTGTTAATTCAAAGTGTATTTCAGGGCAAACCCAGGGAAGGATCTCTGGCTTCAGTTTAGTGTCTCTGGCCCTGTGTGAGTTCAAACAGCAAAGAAATGAAAAATCTTCGTGTCCACTATATATTTCAGGGGTGGCCAAACTTACAGACCCTCGCATATGACAGTCTTCAGAAATTCGAGAGCCGGGGCACACCTGCTGGAGCTCGGGGCTTTAGCCCTGCGGAGAGGGGTGTCTCGGGGCTTCAGCCCTGTGGGAGGCCTCTGCCAGGGCTCCAGTCCTGTGTGGAGAAGGGGTCTCTGGGCTTCAGCCTTGCTTCTGCTGTAGCCCTGAACCTCAACAGGTATGCCCCATGGGGCTGAAACTCTGAGACCCCCCTCTGCAGTGGGCAAAAGCCAGAGGGGACGTGTGCGAAGGCGGGGTCATGTGCCCCGCCATGTTTTTCCCATAGGGCCCCCTCCCTGGGCAACAGCTGCTGGAGCCAGCAAGCTGGGAGTGGCTGTGGGGAGAGACTGCAGCAAACACCTGGGAGCTGCAGGGAAGGGCTGCTGAGAGTAAGGGGGGCATGCCTGTGCGGGGTGTGACTCAAGCTGTTGGTGGGGAACCTCTAAATTGTCCCATCCCGTGGCCCCCCCCCCCCCCCCCCCGCCCCGCCCCGCCCCGCCCCGCCCCGCCCTCTCTCAGCAGGCACCAGTCGTCTCTGATAGAAGCCCTGAGCCCCACCACCCCGCTGCAGGGCAGAAGCACCAAGCTCCCTCCCCCAGTCTGTTAGGTGGGGGGTGAGGGGCTGGCCATGGAGGGCTCCTTGAGTTGCACTTTAACAGTAAAAGAGCTCCTCAGCTGCAGTTTGGCTACCTCTGATATATTTATTTCCCTCTTCCAGCATTCAGACCAATGGGAGGAGACCTTCTGCAGGTACTTCTTCCTGGGTGGATGGGGCAATTAAAAAGGTTTTTGTCTTACAATGGCCTACTTAACTATTGATACTCTTCTTGGAGGATTCCCATGCCTGGGTTCACAAGTTCAGAGCAAATGTTTTCCAAGTTATAAAGGAAAACTTACATATTTCCTTATAGCATGGAATTCAGACATTACAAGTGAGATCATGGAATATTGGGGTTGGAAAGGACCTCAGGAGGTCATCTAGTCCAACCCCCAGACAGATTTTTACCCCAGTTCTGTAAATATCCCCCTCAAGGATTGAACTCACAACCCTGGGTTTAGTAGGCCAATGCTCAAACCACTGAGCTATCCCTCTCCCCCCTAATACATGCGATCAATGCATGTGATCAATGCATGCAGCAAGCATTTCATAGAGTCTAAACACTAAATACATTCTTATAAGACTAATACCTTTCTTGAACAAAACTAACATACAGGTGAGCTGGTTTGGTTTCCAACTATGAGTTTGTCAGTTCTTAGCTAATGCCTACAGCCTTGGCCAGAACTGGCACTTGGTTTACCAGCATCACAGTGGTATGGAAAAGTGAGTCGTTAGATGCGGGGAAGATATTCCTGACATTTAAGAGGCCAGAATGTTTATATCAGCTAGATCTAGATCAGGAACAGGTTTTCAGCAACTCAGAGAGGGTTTGGAATCTTGTAGTTAATCTTTCCTGATGTGTAGGTGAAACTGTCTCAAAAGGCCATTGTATGTGTCTGTGTGGTGAAAGAGTGAAGGGGCTCCTTAAAAAGTCCTGTGTGGCTCAGCACGTGACTAGAGTCTGTTCTGTCAGGAGCCCTACCTTCCTGGTATAGCTGTGAGCCACCAGAGCCTTGAGCAGGGGATCAACTTCTTGTCTGCTGGATCTGGTATCTGCTCCTGTCACAATGAGCTTACAAAAGCATGGATAATTAATGTGGCTGTGGGGAAAAAAGTAATCATGTAAAAATGGCTCCTTCTGACTCAGAATATTAGCTGCCTCTGTGTACCCAGTGTCACATCTGCTCACTGACAAAAGCATGTTTTTATGACTTTTTATTCCTGTTAGCCCTGCAGAGCTATGGGAAAGAGAGCTGGATGCTATTCTGGTTCATGCATTGTCAACAGAATTGTTAATTAGTTTCCTCTGCAGGGCCAAATTTTGACCTCAGAACCCCACTGACCTATGCAACCCCACTGAAGACAATGAACAGAATTTGTCTCTCAGAATCTTTATTATTGGTGATGATGCACAAACCAGAAAGAACCGAGCATCAACTTCAGATCCGAGGTTGAATTTACGTGGCTGGCAGTTAAACTCCTCCCATCTTTTTACTTGTAAACTGAACACATTTGATCTGGAATCACTGAGGGTATACCTACACTTAAAACGCTGCAGCAGCTCCCTGTAGTGCTTCAGTGCAGTCACTACCTACGCCAACAGGAGGGCTTCTCCCAAATTAATACTGGCCACTCCAGGCTTGTATTAAACTCCCAAGGTTACAGCTTTTATCTGACCTGGGATGGATAGATGCTGCCACCACCCAAGTGCAAAAACCCCTTTGAAGAGCTAGGAAGGTGCACTTGGGAATTCCTTCCTGTGGGGTTCCCTCAAGCCCTTTCACCCCTCTCTCTGGGGGAAAAGCTGAGAATGAAAACAAAGGAAATCAGCTGTTACCACCAGCTAATTAAACAAGGTCAGTGTAAGTAATCCACCTCCCCAAGAGGCAGTAGCTATTGTTCCATCAACCTAGTGCTGGTCTACACTGGGTTAGGTCAGTACAGGTCTGTCGCATCTTACGCGCATTTAACATGCGCGATTTCGGCTTTGCGCGGTGGGCAAAAACACATCACACAAAAAAAAAAAAAAAAAAAAAAAAAGCAATTTATGTACTGTGTCTGTAGTGCGGGCAATTCCGCCCACCATTAAAGTCAATGGGATTTTGGCTATACGCGGTTTTCGCTTTACGCGCCGACTGCGAACGTAACCCCCGCGTAAGATGCGAGAGACCTGTATAGTGATGTCTCTCAGGGTGTGGAATTTTTATACCCCTGAGAGGTGTAGCTATCCCGAAGTAAATTCCTAGTGTTAGACCTGGTCTGAGGGGGAATTAGCGTGGAGTCCTATGATGCCCTTTTTACATAGTGAGTTTTCAGAGTAGAATTGCATCTGAAAGGATATTTCACAATTTCATCACACAGAAGGTGCTCGAAGAGCTGTGGCATTTTTTGTTGTAAGGGCCTGAGCCTAATGCCTGTTGAAGTCACCAGGAATCTTTTAACAGATGTCATTGGGTGCTGGATTGAACTCTAAATACATATTTCCCCAGTAGTATTTTATCCCAAGTGAAATGCTGATTTATTCTCTTCTTCTGCAAATGTTCACTGATGAGTGGTGACTCTATAGTCTAAGACCATGTGGGAATGATTAGAGTCAATTGAACATGACATTGTAAAGTCATTTCCAGCTTGTAATCAGCAACAATGGATGTGGTTAGGCTATTTAAATAAACATATGGAGGAGAGGATGAATCATTAAGTAAATAAATAGTTGATGCTTAGGAACTGCCATTATATGTAATACTGTTGGGCAGATCTGACAAATCTATTTCTTTTACTAAGGGCTTCTCTACACTTAAAATGCTATAGAGGCACAGCAGAGCAGCTACAGCTGTGCCATTGTAGCACTTCAGTATATGTATGCCAACGAGAGGGCTTCTCCCATTGGTGTAGGTAAACTACTTCCCTGAGAGATGGTAGCTAGGTCGACAGAAGAATTCTTCCATTGACCTAGTGTTGTCAACACCAGGGGTCAGGTTGATATAGCTACGTGTCTCAGGGGGATAGATTTTTCACATCCCTGAGAGATGTAGATACACCGATGTAAATTCCTCATGTAGACCAGGCCTAGGAGAATATTTGCTGAAGGATAAGGGCCAAATTCAGAAGTGATTCTAAGAGAGATGTAGCCAAATCGACCTAACCCACAATGTAGACCAGTGGTAGGTCGACAGAAGAATTCTTCTGTCGACCTAGCTACTGCCTCTCAGGTAGGTGGCATAGGTAGTGTCTACAGTGAAGCGCTACAGCAGTGCAGCTGCAACATTTTGAATGTAGATAAACTCTGTAAGTAGGTTTAATTTAATCCTTCTTTCAGCTCATGGACCCTTCATTCCATACATATGTATGATACATCAATTTAGACTTCTTTAGGATCACGACCCCTGACCAGTTTAATATACACCCACTCCCCTTAATACAGCACTTTGGAATTTGGTCCAGTGAGTCTAAGGTCTTGCCTATATTAGAGAATTTTCCCTCGTGTAACTGTATCAGTCTAGTTCCATCAATGTAAACCCCTAATGTAGATGAGCTGCATTGGTGGGGCCTAGATTAGTATGACTTAATCCAATGAATAACCAGAGTAGCCTGGTTCATATTATGCAGCATGTCTACATTCAAAGTTTACAAACTTGCATATACCAGTGCAATGCAGAGAAGGCTATGGGCTGGTCTACGCTGGGAATTTGCATCTCTCAGGGGTCTGAAAAATCCCCACCCCTGAGAGATGTAGCTATACTGATGCAAATTCCTAGCATAGCCCAGGCGTTGGAGTGTAAATTAAACCAATATAAACTCCCTTTCGTATCCTTAAGTGGGTGTAATTAAGCATGTAACGGGCTAGCATGTAGGGGCTGAGTAGGGGCCAGAATCTTGCCCATTATGGCTAGTGTGTAATTGGAACTAAATGAGATGTGATTTCGTTTTGCTACAGCTAATAATTACCTCATTGACATTGATATGGGGCAATATTCTCCAGTGTAATGCAGTGTGTAATTTAACCTTAAAGATGGTTTAACTGGTCAAGGGAAGATCACAACTTAAGAAGAAACCTCCAAATGCATGTAGCCTGCGTAGGAGTTTTTATTCTCGTCTTCACCCAGCTGCCAGTATCTGAGGGGGGAAAAGTGTAACTGGAAAAAAGGTTGCCTGGCCAGGACACCAATCCTCAATTGCATTTCAGCAAAATGTAAAATAGGACAGCCCTCATGCAGCTCTAGACTAAAATGATGCAGGAGGATCAATCCTGCACAGAGCTGCAGGAAATTTAAGACACCTGTACACATGCACCCCTGACTGATGCTCTGTGCAGCTCATCAGAGCCCCAGGATCTGACTCTAGTTGTCCAGTTTGCAATTGAAAATAAATGTAGGGAGTAGCAAAGCTTGTCTGATGAAAGCCATTTGCTGCAACCTTGGATCTCTGTATATAGCCTGGTAAAGCAGAAGTTTTTTATTTGAGCCCTGGCATGCTTAGTTTTGACTTAGAGTGCAACATGGTTATTATGTGTCTATATTTAACCACAGTGTTTTTTGCAGTAGTGTTGCTGTGGTTTTTCTTTCATATTGCACACACGCAACAATGGAATACATAAAACATTCTCATTACCAAAAGAAATTTAATTTTGCAGCAATAATTAAATAGGAAGCTGCCACTAGAACTGCCTGGCAGTTTTACAAAGTGGGATGCAGCTCTGCCTTTGAATGCAAGGGAAAGGCAGAGGACTATCAAAGTAGCTATACTTCAAGTTGTCCAGAAAAGGTGTATACTGTGTTCCTCAGAGTTTTTCCCTCTTCCGCTCTCTCGGCTTCTGATCGCTCCCTTTTTGCCTTCCCCCAACACAATGGAACTCCTTGGTCCTCTGACAAAAGCCATCCAGCTGGCTACCAGCCTCACGCTGCCAACCACTCCTCTGTGCTATTGATCCTCAGTCTTATTGGAGATCCCTGAGAGATCGGTCAGCTTCTGGGAATGATAAAGGGGACCTTAACTTGGAGCACGCTTGTGGTGTTTATGAACAGATATATCAGTGCCCTACCCCTTCAGTGGCTGAGAATAATCAGTCACAGACTCTCCCCTACTAGAAGTAGGGAGTCATTCTGCAATACTCCTTTGGTTGGGGTGGGGGCAAGAGTATCCCAGCCTGAAAATCCCTTATGTGGCATTCAGGGGTGTTTCCTGGTAGACTTAGGTTTTTTCCCTCACTCCTTGATCAGTTTGACACTAATGTTTCAGTGCTCTATGAACAGGAAAGTGTTGCCCTCTGACTCCCAAGGCTCTAAACCAGAATAAATTGTGAAGAAATAAAAACATGACACTAATGGACTTTTCTTGTTCTCATTTCAGGACAAGAGCATCCCTGACCTAGAGGCATCTAACTTCAAATCCATTAGTCTCTTTGAGCTTTGGTCAGGGAATTATGTAACTCCTCTCATTCCTTCTTCATTAAAACATACCTCCCCCGAACATGCTGAAGGACTTGGCTAAGGTACTTGTGCCTGTAGCATGTTTTGCTGTGTTAATATCTTCCTCTCAAAAACAGATGACAAATACGTGTGCGAATGTAATCTAGGCATAAGTTTTCTATATATCACTTTGCAAGTGCTTGTAATCTTAATGGTTCATATACCACATAATAAATGATTCCATATGTAGAATTCAAATGTTCATAAGGTTCCTTTTAACTAATGTTGGCTCTGGAATGTCAAAATACCCAGTTGCCACATTTCAAACAAAGACTTAAGGACCATATGGCTATAATGAAGGAATGGAACAGAGAAGTTCCAGTAAGACTTCAAGTAAGCGGTAGGATGAATCTTCCAAAAATGGCAAAGAGGAGGGCTGGCTGCCAGGACCCTTGTTTGAAATGAAACAATTGGGTATTTTGACAGTGCAGTGACAAATTTGTTGTCATCTGATCAGTGGGATATCAGTCCAGCTCCCAGGGGTCAGGTGTCCATGTTACTAAAACAATCACCACTACCATAGCTGGCACTAAATGTCACCTTTGCTAAGCTGACCAAGGCTCAGTAGAAAGGTCAAAGGGAGACCAAGAAACCAATGGAGAATCTAACCTCTAGAGGTAGTCCCTTCAGGTCAGAGTCAAGCCACATAGTTGGAACAATCTAAATAAATTAGTGCTGCCAGTGTCCTTGTTTCACCTATTACTTTAATAAATGACAAGTGCAGGTCAAGGATAAACAGTAAACTCAGTTCAGCTTAGGAGGGCGGGGGGCGTTATGTCACCTTTATGCCCTCCATCCATTTTAAGGCCAGCCCGGGACCAAATTGGTTCCAGCAAAAGTTAGAGCAGTCTAAGGTTATGTCTACACTACGCACCTTTTAGTGACACAGCTGTGCTGCTACAGCCGTGCCGCTAAAAGGTTCACAGTGTAGCCGCTCTTTGTTGGCGGGAGAGAGCTCTCACGCTCACAACAAAAATTCCACCCCCAACAAGAGGCGGTAGCTTTGTCGGCAGGAAAGCTCTCCAGCTTACAAAGCGCTGTTCACACCGGCGCTTTTCGTTGGTAAAACTTGTGTCGTTCGGGGGTGTGGTTTTTTTTTCACACCCCTGAATGACAAAAGTTTTACCAACAAAAGTCCAGTGTAGACAAAGCCTAAGAGCTATTGTAACGTACATCCAGCTCCTTATAGCCCAAAGGGTCTTTTCCAGTAACTGAGTATCACTATGGCATTGTGGCCCTGCCTTCTTTCCCTAGGAAATATCTCCTGCACAGGTGGTCAGGTGGGAGTGGGGAAGAAGGAGTGGTGTCAGTCACTACAGCTGCTCTACAATATTTGGGAATTCCCCAAAAGCTGGGGGAATCCTCCACCAGATGGTTAAGACATCATTTTTATGGAATCAGAACACTGCAAAGCATTTGTAGCAGGACTGAGGATCTGGCTAGGTGTTTGGTTTTAATTTGAAAATCATGTTAAAAACATGGCACCTGTACATGTGTAATTTGTTTTTATCTTGGAGTTTTCTCCATAGACATGAATTAATCTCTCCCTAGGCTCATAATCTAGGAAAATCTTTTAAAATAACATAATAGCTATACCCTAGCTAGAATTACTCTTAGCATAGCATTTCTTAGCATATCAAAAATCTGCTTTCCAAAGCTAGTATCTATTATAAGGACCACAGCGTAATTTTCTACCCCTTCGTCAATGATCTGTCATTTAGTGACAATTTGCAGTGACAGTGGTTTTAACTATTCATGGAGGCATGGACAAAATTGCAGACTAAGGGCATCCATGCAGATTTTTAATATTCTTTCCTATTTTAAAAAAAATAGACAATTTTTCCATGAGTCTGAAACCAGCCAAACAGCGCCAGAAGATGTGTAATTTGTTGCATTTACCACAGTGGGGCCTGTATTTTTGCAGCATAATTCTCAGAGACAGGGTCACTTCACATCCATGGAAATGGAGGTGGAATGGTTTAATTTGATTTGCTGAAAAGAACTTGATTTTTGTGCCAGTTTGAAATCCCTTAGAATTTTTGTATGGGGGAACAAAATTAGGAAACTTGATCAGAAACCCAACTCACTACTATTGCCTTCCTAAAATCACCGATGTGATCACTGACTGAGTCTTTTGTTTGAACCCTGACCATGCCTGCTCTATCTTCTGTTCCTTACCAGATTTGATAGGGTCCCTGACTCCCCTCACTCTCTGGACTGCTTCCCACTGATGGATCCTTTTCCTTTTTTGATTAAATAATTTAAGTAAAAATGTATATGATATGAATAAAATCAAGGATTCAGGTCCTCAGCCCCATAAAGTTTGCTTTGCACCACCAGATGTGTAAAGCTAGCTCAAGTAGCCAACTGACAACCCCCTTGCTTGTGGGAATCCTCTAATGGTATACAGCTGATGTAGCTGAACTTCCACCTTGCAGTGCCCAGTGTAAGGGCTGTGGCCAGCGATAAGGGTGGCTGGCCAGAGCACCCCTCCTCTCCAGTGATCTCATTTGCTGAAAAGACCCTTGGAAGCCATTGTAGCCAGAATGATATAGAGCAGTCCCGAGGCTGCTCTGAATTGTTCCTTTGGTCTAGGCCAATTCCAGAAGGCTTGACGAAGGAGGTGCAAAGGTGGTCCAAGGTAGTCCTAAGCAGCTAGCCCAAGATTTTGATTCCTTCTTGTTTACAACAATGAGGGTTTTGCCATTTTTATTTCATATTTAAAAAGCCTGACTACTAAGGGGAAAATGTTGATGTTACTTATATCTGTGCAACTCATTAAAGTCAGTGGGGTTAAAAGGAAGAGCATAATTTTCTTGCTAGTCTTTTTACACCCTCCCACATATATACACAAACTATCTTAAAATAGTTTTAAATATAAAAGACAAATATTTTATGACCAGGCAGGAGGATATCAAGCTGGAAAGGAATGCTTGGTGTTAGTGTATAAACAATTGTGGTGAGGAGCAGAACAGTTCTGCCTTTGCTATCACAGAGTGGAGTCAATAACATACTTCCCAGACAAAATACAACTCTGTTCAGTTTGTTATAAGTAACTGATAGCGTCTATAAAATGTGCAATCCCTAGATAACTAATGCTCACTGAGGGGAAAAATAAGAGTGGATGTATGCTTTGATAGAGTATATTTTCTACACAGTGTTACAAATGAGACGTGAGAAAAGCAAAGCTGTAGACCAGAGTATTTCATGTCTTTCTAGTCAAATAATCTTAGACACAACAGTTTTGTGAATTGTAATAAGGGTACACATTTATTACATACCCTGACACATACTTACCTTGACAGCATGCTCCTTAAAAATGATCACAACTCAAAACACTCAAGGTGCTTAATCTGCAAATCTTTAGACAAGTTTCATCCATAAAGAAAATACTTTTTCCAGTTGAAAAATAACGAGAGTGCAGAAATGAACAAGATGATATTGTACAATTTAGGTCTTTTGAGGCTTTAGGCTTAAAGTATTTTTAAGAACTTCAGTGTAGAAATAATTCCACTATTAGGTCAGTTTAGGGCTAAAATTATACAAAATGTTGTCCCAATCCTGCAAGGCAATAAGTACCATTAGCTCCTAGTAACTTAAATAGGAATTAAAGGTGTCCAGTATCTCTTCAAAGAGGCATTCAGTTCCTTGCAGGGTCATGTCCCATAAGATCAGCATAAATATACCCATCAATATTTTTGTAAAATGCCAACTAAAACAGTTTCTTGGTTGGATAAAACATTCCCCACTCACTCCCCATTCAGTTACAGTAGGTGTAACTGAAAATACTGCAGCATTGTGCTTGTGCATAGAAGCCAGCAGTTGAAACTGGTTAGTCTAATTTCATTATCAAAGCTGAGTGAAATGCAAAACCGAGAAAAACAGCATAAATGGTGGAAAGTGATCAGAGCTTTAAAATTCTTTCAGGTGTCATAATCCAAGATGTTAACAACACAGGTAAGAGAGTGTTTTTTTTAATATGTTTTTTCAACTGATTGAGTCCCTTTAATGTTACTTCTACAAACTGTAGTGATGAAAATTTAATACTATAAATTGCAGTTGCCATAAATAAATATTAACAACAAGTTAACAACAAGTATTACTGAGATTACTTGGAATCAATGGGAAAATAAACTTGCAATAGTAACTGGTGGTGGTTTTAAACATTTTAATAATAATGGGTCAAATTCATTCCTGGAAACTATTAAAATCATGGAAGTTAGTTCAGAGATGAATTTCGCTCTTTATTGTTACCTCTATCGACTGAGCAGCTAGCCAAAAATTTGGGGTCTTGAGGTTGTTCCACTTAGGAGGGAAAATTGGTAACAGGAATTTCTTTGATGCAGCTTTGTTTATTTGCAAAGAATGTATAAAATCCTGTTTCCCTGAACAAAGTAGGAAACAAACAGCAGGAGACAGTTCCTGTGTTCACTGTTCTAAGCTTGTCTTCTCAGCTGTACGCTGTACCCAAAAAGCTTTTGCTCTTAGTTTTCTCTTAGGGCCACATTACCAGCCTTCTCTTACTATCTGCTTGGATTTCTCTTGCGGCTTCTGTCTGTCCTGTGGTGCTTCAGCTTATGCTCTCTCTCTCTCTCTCTGTGTATCGCTCACACATACAAACACAAACACCATCAACAATCCCACCAATCAAAGCCTTAGCACCTGCATTTGATACCTCCTGAGCCATATCCTTAAACTTCTGCTCAGCTTGTTTGTGGTCCTGTGTTTGGGATGCTACTGTTATTGTTTCAGCCTACTGATTACAGTGGCTTCTTTACATTTATCCTGGATGTAAGGTGGCAGCCATGCCTGGCCGATAACAAGGTTTAACTCAACCCATAACATCATGTTTAAATCATATCAATTTTCAATACATCTTGGCATATTCACGCTGCTTATGTGCTCTATGTTCTCTATTTCCTTACTTCATATATATTACATTGCTAAACAAAAAACTTTGTTCAAAAAGAGGTAAGGTTGAAAAAGTTTAACAGAGTGCAGATAACACATCCCCAAATGTACAATTTCTTTTCAAACCTCCTTCCACTCAAAAAATGTTAAGGCTGGAAATGAATAGTTCATGGATCCCGCTAGTTCTAATGCTGTATAGCCTCCATCACTTGCAATAACCCCACTTGACTGACACTGTCCACCCAACCTTAAAGTTGCCCTCTGTAGTTTTCAAATATCAAGGTTGGTCTTTATACACTAAAAAGTAACTATTTACCTACTCATCCAAAACACAAAAAAGGCACTCTTCCTCAGCAAGGCCAACACAACAAAGATGGATTTTTTTCCAATAAGCAAAGGACAGGTGCATTTTCAAAATATTGTAACTTTAAAACTTTTTTTCTGACTTTTGCCAAACTTCTCAGGAAATCTCTACCCTGTGATGAAATGTGGCATGTAAGGTTTCAGGCTGAAATTTGGGGGATATTGCAGGGGAGGGACAGGGCATTGAAAATTGGCCACATAAGGCTAGGGAAGCTATCTTCATGATGGAGTGACCTACCATAATACCTTCTTCCTTTTAGTGTGTTCACAATCCATTCAGTACCAACTGCCACCATGATCTCTAGCATTAGATCCGGATTAGCTACAGGGGTTTCTTGTGGCTGTTACCTGCTCTTCCAAAAATCCCAGTAATTAATTGGCAACATTTTGCAATAGTAAACTTTTTACTGAGCAGGGCACAGGAAGGATAGGCTGAGTCTATGGTGCCTGCCTACAGTGTTCTGAAAAGTCACTGCAATTATTCTATACATTTTTGTCCACACAATCCATTAGGACTAGAAAACCACAATCTTTAAACAGGGAAGTGCCTGCATACTAAAATAGTTTGCATTTCACTGACAAAACCTCCTGAGATAAATGTTTACAACTAAACGAAAGCATGATGAAAAATTAATAGACAGATCACCAAGATCCTTTTAGCTGGTGCTATTTTTTTTAAGTTCTTGTAACAAATTTTACTGTCTGTTTAGACAGGAAGAAACAGCTTCACACTTAAATTGAATGTGTACATGTGTGTCTTTGTTTTCAGTGTTGTTGTGGCCATATTGGTCCCAGGATGTTAGGGACAAGATGGGTGAGGTTATCTTTTATTGGACCAACATCTGTTGGTGAAAGAGACAAGCTTTTGCAAAGAGCCCTTCTTCAGGTCTCTTAAAGCTTTATCGGTTTATAACATGTTTAACACAGTGTTGGTGCAATATAAATAATAGCTCCGTGCAACTGGAGATACTGAGAAATGAATTTCTTATTATAAGGGATAAAAATAAAATGCACAAGGGCTATAAAAATCACAGGATGCATTTAAAAAGATTTGAGAGAGAGATTCTGAACAGATCCACCCCCTGTGGGTTACCTTTGATGTAAAGGTTTGTTGAATTACTTGGATCATCTTCCCCTGGTATCCCTGATATAATGGCGTTGTAGTGTGAGAAACTTTTATTCAAGGGTTGCAAGCACCAACTCTGCAGGGGACCTCTTCGGTTGAATTGGAATGTGAGAGAATGTAGGAATCACATGGATTGTTCAATACAGCCGTTGAAACACATTGGAGGATAAAGCACTCTCCTGAAGACACCAGATAAGACATATGATAGATGTGTCAATTTGAAATCTCTTTTAACAAGGGTCACCTTTGGTTCCTTTGCAGCTCTCAGACATTTCTGTTGTATAAAGGAGTCCTCAAAGTTTCACCCAATTTATCTGCTATGGATAAGCTACTTTCTTCAGTGTCTGTCCTTCTGGACTGTGATTTAATCATTCAAGATGCTAAGAGCACCTAGCACAAAGGGGTCCAAATCTTCTGGCTTTCAGGTGCCACCACAAGACAAATAATTAATAATAAGAGTACAAACATTTACACTTGGAATTCAACAAGGGGGTATCCTGGACAACTGAACAAATGTCATTAAGAAGAATGAAGGAAATTATCTTCATCATGTAAGCTTTGTCCTTGTAATATCCAGAGTTTAATTTACCCTTTTTAGAAATACTAATAATTAAGGGGAGATAATTAATACTAATAATTAAGTGGGGCCATGGTATAATGGTCTGAGCATGGGAATGTAAGCCAGGAGCTCCTGTATTCCAGGCCTGGCTCTGATACTGACCTCCACTGTGACTTGGGTAAATCATTTAACCTAGCTGCCTCAGTTTCCCCATTTGTAAAATTGGGGTGATATATATCTAGCTCATGTGTATCAAGAATTAATTTGAGATTAATTAACTTTGAGATCTTTGAATGACAGACACAACAGAAGTGCAATGAATTATAATTAAGGTACATACAGGCATAATTAATTTCTTTACATACCCAAACAGCTTTTCCAATTTTAGTATTTATTGTTTTGAAAACATTCTCCAGCTGTCCCCTATTTTTATTGTTCTTTTTAAATACAGGTCTGTGTCTGTCACTCTCTTGGTGTCAATAGACTACAAGAGTAACATAATTTACATCATTGTTAATGCTGTTGTAATTGTCTCCTACATAGATAGTGGCTTTCACACTGGGAATTTTTATACTAGAACCACGATTGCACTATGATACATCAAATTTCCAGGAAGACTTAAATTATTTTTCTGGGCTGTAGCATACATTAAAGTACAGAATTAGTGACACAGTTGTTGTGACCTGAATCTAAAGTAATATCAGTATATTAAAAAACACAAAAAACAGTTCAGTTATAAACTCCTTACTCAGATTGCTGAACAGCTACTTACACAACTAATGCCACTGACATCAACGGGATTACTCATGTGAGTAACTGCTCACCAGCGTGATTAAAGGGTTCACAATTTGGCGCATTTTCAGAAAAGGATCAAGGCAAGCTGCCAGTAGGTCTGAGCAAATAAACCACAGTGAATGATACATCATCCAGCTAATTTAGTCTCTTTCTGTTTGCAGTATATCCAGGAACAGATTGTGATTTCTCCAACTGAATTTATTGTTTGAAATTTATTCAACATATTTTTTCCTCTTTTTTCCCCCACTAAGATTTGATCAGAGTTTTCTGTGAAGTTTTTTTATTCCATATTCAAAATGCCAGCTGTGTTGCGTAGTTGTGATTGGCCATATAAATCATAGTCTGGTTTGTGTTCCGCTATTGGGTGAGCACACAAACTCTTCTGGCACAAGTGCTTCTGTCCATGAATATAAAATGCAGTTTCTGTGAATATTTCATGTGCAACTTTGACATTGGCTTTCTACCAACATCTATTCCAGTAAAACTCAGTTGCTTGAATGTTCTCAGAAAATGATCACAAATGGGGCATGAACATGGCCTAAGCAAATTCATTTCAAAATCAGAGTGAAAATTCCCAGAAAACAACGTGCAATATTCACCTCTCTCTAGCTAACAAAGATTTCTGGCTTTAATGTTTTCTCCTGTGAATCACAGATAGAGGACCAGATCCTGAAGCCTTCTGCTGCTTTTCCACCCCCTTGTTTCTGGGGGTGCAAGTTAGAGCAGTGTCAGAGTTCCAGAGCAAAACCTTTTGTGGAGGAACTGGCTTGCAAGAACTCAATGGGGGCTGCTAAGGTTTGTCAGCATCTACAGCCAGCTCCAGTCATCTTATTAAGAGTATGTGTAATCTTATCATGTTTGAAGGGTTGTACGAATATGGGTAATCTTATTTTATGTTCAATTTTGCTGTAAAAGCAGGACTTACATACTTAAGCAAAGTATTATAATTGTAAAGAATGCAAATGTAATGTAATGGGGCATGAAATGTGTCTGCCTGCATTTTGCAGTTGGTTTGTGCCTTAATGGTGTGTTTAGGCTTATTCACGTTCATGCTGTCCCTAAATATTTTCTTTGTTCTGCCACTGAGTTCTCTTTTGGGTTCTGTTCTAAGAATACTAGAACTTGTTTTTGGTTTCCAAACTGGAACAGGTTTCCTCAAGGATTTCTCCCTTCTTGCTTATATTATGTTGTGTATTTAAAATGCCATTGAAGATGCATTGTCATTTGACAATTAATCAAGTAATATTTAGCCACTGAAAGAGAGACATTTAATTATTCTTTGTCTCAATCCTTCTAAGTTCCCCGCTATTATTTTCTTAACATTTTTGGTTCAGAGGTGAAGTGGAAACAGTGATGGCACAAAATCTAAGTATCTTCTAAAGGTCTGTGGCCACCCAGAATGTCACAGCCACAACCAAGGGGACAATTTTGGTCCTTCTGCTAGAAAAACAGACTCCTCCCACTTGGATTAAACAGAGAATCTCAAGTCTATGGCTAGAGCAGGTTCTGACATTACAGTAGAGGGCAGCGGTGATACTCCGTCCAGTATTTTACATGTTTCTTTTTAACTTAATTTTTTTTAAATTATGTTTTAACATTTTCAGGTGACCACCATTGTCTTTGTAGTGTTCTTTGGCCCTTAAAGCCTGCTTTTTATTTTAAAATAAAGACTGTTGGCTACACTATGTTAAACTCTATTAGGCTCTTCCAAGTTGAAACATAGTTTTAAACTTGGTTATAAATGGTAAATGGGGCAGTGGGTTTCTGTCTCCACACCCAATTCTCCTGGCATTCAGAGGCAAGGACAGTGAATGTTGGGATAGCAGAGGTAAGGGTTCTGCAATCTGCATACCCCTGTTCATTACATCACAGTCGGTACTTCAGGCTGGTTATTTACTCTCTATATCACTTCCCAGCAGGGGTTCAAAGAAATCAGCAAATCTCTCCAGTCAGAGCTAGGAATACCTAGCACAATTCATTCACACACAGCAGGAAAGCTAGGGATTAATCAGAGGGGGAATGTTGTGAATTCCAGAGAGTTCTTTCTTTCTGTTGCACAGCTGGTGGCAGAGCATATTGCTATATGAAAGCAGCCCTGTCAGTATCAATCTTCATTACAAGTGCTGCTACATTCCAGAGAATGAATTGGCCTCATTTGGTAACTCCAGTGCTGCTGTTCCCTTCTGCTGGATTATACTCACGAAGAATCCAAATTCAAACACATTGAATTTGCAAATTGTCAGTCATGTTCTGAGAATTACCACATCCCCTTGCTCAGAAATACATCAGTCTCCAGTTCTAATTCTGTATGTGAATCACAGCTTCATGGAAACTAGAAATGGTAGATATGTTAGAGCATACAGACAGTCCATCTTCTTGCCACCGCTGGATTGTTTACATTTTAATTTTACATCTTCCAAATGCTAGGGCTGCCACCACTTCCTTTGGGAGGCTTTTCCCCAAGTGCTTCTTTATATATTTTTAAATGGGACTTTTAATTTAGATTGATAAAATACAAGACAAAGCCAATAGGTGCAGTTCTTTTAATATAATATAGTGGAAACTTGGGAAATTAAGTGTTTTCCACAGGATCATTTTCTTATAAATAGAGGTTAATTTTTGTAATTCTTGACTTGTTGCAAAACTCTGAAATAATCTGGGTCTTCCATTTTTTCCTCACAGATTTTCGTTATGTGTAGTGAGCCGGTTCTGCTGTCTGTATATATTATTATTTATTGGTTATTATTTACATTGCAATAGTGTGTTTAGGAGCCCCTGTCACAGACCAGGGCCCCATTGTGCCAGGTACTGTATATAACATATTTTTCACACAATGCTCTACGACTACACCAACAAAAATTAATGTTTATCTCTGCTATTTCAGAGATGTTGTTAGCAATGGAAATTAGATAGTACTGCAAAAAGCAATCCCACAGCAGACCTCTCAATATCAATCATAGGGCACATGTTGGCACGATAACACAACTTCACAGAAGCTAAATTCTTCCAGTTTTTCTGCCCTTTAAGACAACGAGTTCAAGGACTAGCCATTGCCCATCAATGAAGATCTAAAGTATACCCACAAATATAGTGGCTGTTGATTTATTTTTCATTGACTAAAATCAGGTTAGCTTTCATAGTAAAGAAGAATCAAGAAGTTTGTAAGGTTATCCCTTGATCTGTATTGAAACCTTTTTTTTATAATTTTTTAAGCCCATACATAAATTTGCTTTTAAATATCAGAGAGTTACAACTGTGTTAAATGTCTATATTTAGATAATTTGGACTCAGATATTTATCTAGATAGTCTAGGTATGTAAATATTTAACATACCTGTAATTCTACCGCAAGTAAAGACCAAATTTTGCTCAGTCACCTTGCCATTTCAGTGGCTGTCAGCACAGGCGCCAACTTCTCAAAGTGCCGGGGTGTCCTCAACTCCCAGCTCTGCCCCAGGCCCTGCCCCCACTCCACCCCTTCCCCCAAGGCCCCACCTTGCCTCTTCCTGCCCTCGCTCCACCCCCTTCCCACACAGTTTCGTGGCCAGCCCCCTCAAGCATGCTGTGTCCTCGCTCCTCCACCCTCCCTCCCAGCCTCCCGCCTGCCGCGAAACAGCTGTTTGTGCCAGGCTGAAGGTGCGGGGAGGGAGGGTGGCTCTGATCCACAGGGCCTGCCGGCGGGTGGGAGGCACTGGGGGGGATGGGAGGGAGCTGATAGGGGGGATGCCGGTGGGTGCTCAGCACCCACCATTTTCGCCCTGTGGGTGAAAGCAGACTAATTAGAACAACCTCCAGGCTGCTGTAACTTGCAGGGGGCCAGGCAGGCTCTTTAATGACACAGAATATGAGGATTTTAAAGTGACCTTAATATGACCACCCCTGTGTGAATAGCTAAGAATCAAGCCCTCAGACTCTATGTCTGAGAAAAAGCACATGGCTATGTGGGCCTGGAGCAGCTCCAGGGTCATCCTGGGGTTGTCAGGATGTGACTAGCGCTCCCTAGCTACAGAGCTGTGGCTGGTCTTGGCATTGATAAACATCAAAGTCAGGATTTGGCCACTCATTTACAAAGCACTTTGGATTGAGGATATTATTGTTATCCCCTGACAGCATGCACACCACTACTAACTATCAAAATAACTGCTCGTTGGAGGCTTGAGAGCTGCATTATCTTTGTTATTAGACTCCTCTATCAATTTTTTCATCCACTGAGTACAGATTTACAGAGCTTGACCTTTCTCCTGTGCACTGAATTTAAATACACCACAGACCATAGAGTTTGGACAGGCTTTTAACTTCAGAGGTTGCTGCAAGGGAAGGGAAGCACCTGCCAACATCAAAGATTCATTGACTGTGATGAGAATGGGTCAGGACAGACAGTTACTTGCTTTCTATCCATCCCTTTAAACAGGCCTCCTTTGGGGCACTAGAAGCCTCGTTCCTATTAAAGTTCAGAGTTAGTACAGTATTTTAGGAATAAAAGGGAAAAAAGTCAACTTTTTATGGTATCTTCAAATTATTCTCCATTGCCACTTCTTCTCCTTCAATGCTTAGCCAGACAGTCGGCCATAGCAATCATCTGCCATTTGGTCTGCTTCAGTGCAGCCACAAGGGCTTGACAAGGCCAAGAGTCCAACATCGGAACAGACTTGATGCACCCATGTACCATTGCCATTGGTCAGGCTTTTATAGATACATTTTTTCCGTAGGTTACATTTTTGATAATTTTGTCAGTGGATAAGGGCTAGCTCCTAAAGAAAACAACCATGGATTTTAGAGGACCATTGCACCAGTCAGAGTGACCAAGTTCACACCAGGTATCATGTAGTGAAGTTCCCAGATCTGGCTCAATTCTGTGACTGCACAAATCTCTGGGATGGCCCCAGGGGCAGTGCTAGGAAAGATAAGAGTGTGGATCCCTTCATGTATCAGTAGAGAGTTTGAGAGCATGGTGTGCTGGGGTGTATTTGTCCCATCTTTGGTGACATGGCTGAAGAGGGGACAATACTGCTTTTAAATATAACGAGCAATTGAAGGAAGGTCAGATCCCTGCAAGATGAAGACATTTCTCATAACATTGAACCAATTTTAGAGAGAAAAAAATATATATTTTAAAAGTCTGTCTTGGAGCTAGAGCAGAGACTGTATGTCTGGCGGCAACTTGAGTTCTGTTCTCAAGTCTGCCATTTAGCTGCTGTGTGTTTCACTTAACCACTTTATCTTCTGTAAAATGAGGATAGTAATCAATTTTATGAAGTATGAGGAGTTTTTTAGACAAGATGCTATACATGTGTGAAGTATTTTTATTATTATTTAGCTCAATGAAATGAAACCAGAACACAGTCAGCAGGACAAGACAGAGGGTCAATAGGAGTTAGTACATTAGGTAGGAGAAGTTTGACTGGATAGGCATATAGTTGGGGTTCAAATCGGAAACGTTTAATGGGGGATTACATTTTCCTTTCTACATTCTTCCTATATATTACATATTGTTTTATTTTAAGAGGAGAACAGAGCTTTTGTGTTCCCTGTCAATTAAATCCCTGGGATTGATATACTAGCTACTTGATGCAGCCCTTTCTTTGCTTTCTGCTAAAAATCCAAATATAGTAACTGGAGAGAAGAATGTATGTCTAAAGAGAAATGTCAAATTACAGCTCTTATCTATTAGATCATAGGCTTGGCAATAGCCCATTCTGGTTACTCCAACAGAGGTGTCTCTTTATAGGAAACCTTTTATACCAATAATAAGCATGCCTATGTTTTTTTTTCCAAGTGAGATTTTCAGAGCAATCTTAGAGGGGTTATACATATCTTCCATTAAAATTAATAGAAGTGGTGTGTAGACGAGCGGACTCACCCCTGCAGCGCCTCCTGTTGGTCGTCTTGGGAATTAGCTCTCCCAGCATCTTGGAGCGCCCCCTGCAGGCTGGTGATCCGGCTTGCCACTGGCCCGTGTCCCTCCCAGGACCCCGGTGCCCCTTTCTCTGGGTCTCCCACTCCCAGGGGAACCCCCACCCACTATCCCCACCTTGCCTCAGTTGTAGGCTACTGCCAGTCACCAACTAGCCCCACGCCCTGGGGCAGACTGCAGTGTCAGCCACTCATCATAGGCCAGGTTGGGTTTGGACCTGCTGCCCTCTGCAACCCCCAGTACCTGTTGGCCTTTGCTAGGCCGCAGCCTGTGGCTTTCCAGGCTAGAGCTCCCCGGCTCCTCTGCCTTTCCCCAGCCTTGCTCCACTCAGGTACCCTGTCCTTAGTTCCCTACAGCCAGGCCTTCTCTCTCTAAAAGCAGAGAGAGACTCCTCTGGACCTCTGGCTCACAGCCTTTTTATACAGGTCAGCTGAGGCCTGATTGGGGCATGGCCCAGCTGCAGCCACTTCCCCAATCAGCCCAGCTTTTCCCCTGCCATAGCCCTGTCCCAGGGCTGTCTTAAGCCCTTCGGGGCAGGAGCAGGGGACCACCCCGCTACACGGTGTCTAAATCCCCTAAAATTGCTTTGAAAAATCTCAACCTTCTGCTAAGCAGTATCAAGGTTTATTGCCCCCAGTAATCTGTTAATCTTCCAGGTCCTCAAAATCTTAAAATTCTATTGACTGATATATTTATACATACGTACAATCCTAATATTGAGACTGGGGTCCCTGTTACAATAACCAGAATGGCCAAGCTGCATAACCTTGCTACCTTATAAAGCACCAGAAGAGAATGAAGTTCCAAAATTGGTACATATTTGTTGTCCTTTTTGTCATCTAATGCTACAATACTATTAATGCTGGGACTCCTTGATGAAATCTATCTCTTTTGGCAAGCTGCCTCAGTCCTCTCACTTAACTAATGTACGTCATCGGCCTTTTCTGAAATTGGATTAAAGCTGCATCTTCGATGCAATAACTCTGAAGCAGGCATCAGAATCCCAAGTGCTCAAGCTGAGTTCATTTTCACTCACCTCTGGTAGGCTCTGAAAAACTATATTTTGGTTTAGTTGTAGCAGCATCTACTAATTGAACCTTCAGTGCTAATCTGAAAATGGGTTAGAACCATGGGTACAAAGGTAACCTTGGGTCCCAAGACAGCATACTGTATAATATTAAAACTGCCCACAGCTACTAATAAGGACAACTTCCCTAGCTTGTTTTCGAAGGGGGCAGGGAAGGGTTTACAAACTGAATAGTGCTAAGAGATATGTTGGTGGTGGTGTATATGTGTGTACAGTATAATCATTTTATACACACACACAAATTATTATACATATACACATATGCACTACGTATGTAGTGGTGATATCCATGTAATAAACGAATGTATCACTCTTTAACCGCATCACCTGCCCTCTGCCCACTAGTGCATTTTTCCAGAACATATTATCACATTCCAGACATCTGAAGAACTCCAACTTCCAGAGAAATGTTTCCTCCACCTCTACCCAAATGTGGGAATTTCCCCCAAAATTACCCAGTCTGTGGCCCGTTTTCAGCAAGCTTCAGTCCTGGGACCGCAACAGTTGTGTCTGAAAGTTGGAGACCAGGTCTACAGTAGAAGCCTTTGTCAGTCAGGGGTGTCATGAAGTGTGATTTGTGACAGTTGCTGTGCTGGCAAAAGCCCCTAATGTAGATGCCATTATACTGACAAAAATGTGCTTTTGCCAGTATTGCTTATTTCGCTTGCAGGGGCTGGAATAACCTATACTGGCAAAAGTACATTTTGCTGATATAAGATGCATCCACACTAGGAGTGCTTTCCCAATATAGTACACTGGTATAGCTATGCCAGCAAAGCTTTCCGAGTGAAGACCTAGCCTAAGTCACCTCGCTTTTTGATATGGGGTTGGGGTTCTGTGCTCAGTAATGGGAAGAAGATAGATATAGGTTAGGAAAGGCAAAAGAGTGCTGTGGTGGTGGGAGACCCCGTAAGGTTATTTAGCTCTGGGTTGAGATGGATGTGTTAATTAGTTACATAGATGGAGTGAAGTGGCACTAAATTGAAGATTGATCTTTATATTGTGGGAGAAGGTTGGACAGAAGTGCTTGGTTATTGGTGGTGGGTTTTAGTTAGAATGGACTTCGTGATCTGCCCTGGTCGTTCTTATTTGCTGTAGCCCAATCTATAGATTATGTATTAATTATATTGATTACTAAAGAATTCCCAGTTATCACTTTGACGATTGACAAATTCTTGTCCCAAGATCAGACCCAGTATTGTTAAAATTACTATATTGTTGGGAACCCCGACGTGCACAGCTGCAACACTCACAGTATAGAAACGCTTCTACATTTACAATAGTTTATTAATACATTTAGCAAAGTCACAAACACTCCAACTTAGTAAGGTAGATAGAGGTAATACAGAAAGTATTTCTGAACATCCATACTCACACCATCCCTTGCAGAACAACCAGAAATGTTAGCCATTATCTTCCTCATCATCATCACTTTCCTCCTCACCCCCAGTGGCCATCATTCTGGCAGCTCCCAAAGGCTACATCTCTCCCTCTTACTGCCCACAGGCTGGGATGCAACTTTTATAGTATGTTACGCTGACGCCACTATGTCTAATGCATATTCAGTAGGGGTTTCTCCCCTCTTCCTTATTTGTATTTCCTCACCCTCCTAATGTTGAGGTGCCTGTCTCCTACAGGTTAGTATATTAATGCTCTCAACTTATTCTCACATTCATTGCCATGGCACTCTTGTGGTTGGATGGTGTTTCCAAAACTTTCCAAAAGCTGGTGTTAGCTCATGTTTCTGTGATTGGCTGATGTCAGGATATGAGTCTGTAGGTTCCTTGCATTACTGCTGAATATAATAAAGAAGGAATATAATGAAGGCAAGGCAGTGAATATAATAAAGGCAAGCTAGCCTTATGGGCTACATGCATACCCTGCTGCAGCAGTATATCTAAAGGGACTTGTAAGTTCGTTCTGCAGAAAAAAGGTATTTTCACTGTACAATGTAACAACCCCCAGAACTAAGACTTTCCAGGAGAGGTTCTTGAAAATGTTTGTTTATATTGTCCTTTTTTTACTGAAAGAAATGTGCATAATTCCATTGGTATTGTATTTGAAGTGGTGAAGGAATTCCAGTATTCAGTTCTCTGGCTTTACGAAGCCTATTAAAAGACTGTTCTGAAACAAAAAAAACCAACAACTCTGGTCCTTGATGACCCCTTTATGGTGTAAAAGAAAGTTGAACAACACTGAAACATGCTGGGGATATGGAGTATCCAGACAGCAGTGGTTGTAAGAGTTCAGGGCCCTTGATCCTGTGGCAGATAGATAAAGTAAATAATATTAAATAAAGTATAAGGTTGTCTCCTGCAGGGAATCACAGGAGCCTATATTCTCACTGTGAAAGAACAGCATATGTCTTTATCAGATTATGAACTCCATTTTGTTGAACAGGCATCTAGACTTGCCTGAGGGCAGCCTATTGTAATGCATTCCAGACAGCTGCTCTACCTGGGAAAGGTGTTTGACCCCTCTTTGAAGGACTATTCCTGTGGATACAGCAAGAAATTTTACAGTTGGGCATCTTTACAAATATAAAAGGATTAGTTTATAAAGTGAGAATTTTCCCAACTTCTATGCACTAGGGATAGCAAGAACCACCCATTTCCTGTACTATGAGATAATTTCCCATGGTATCAGTATTCTGCAAAGAAACAAAAACATGTTGAAGCTAATTACAAAAAAGTATTCCGGACCATCCCTGACCGGTAGATTTAAAACACTTTGATTGGAGAGAGTAATTGTGTTTTCCTTAGCACCCATGATGTGTGAGGTGTATTCCAAACATAAAAGAACTCAAATATAAATGTTAAAAAAAATAGTTGATACACTGTATGGCTGAAAATCCCCCTCTACAGTTCAAGCCTAATTCCAGACACAGTGATAGTCTCAAACAAGTCTTTACAAGCAATCATTTGGTTATAGTTAGGGCTTTATTTGTCCAACCTTTTGTATGTTCATGTGTTATGTTATTTATACTCAGGGCCTGATTCTGGTCTCACACTGGTGCAAATNGAATGAAGTTCCAAAATTGGTACATATTTGTTGTCCTTTTTGTCATCTAATGCTACAATACTATTAATGCTGGGACTCCTTGATGAAATCTCTCTCTTTTGGCAAGCTGCCTCAGTCCTCTCACTTAACTAATGTACGTCATCGGCCTTTTCTGAAATTGGATTAAAGCTGCATCTTCGATGCAATAACTCTGAAGCAGGCATCAGAATCCCAAGTGCTCAAGCTGAGTTCATTTTCACTCACCTCTGGTAGGCTCTGAAAAACTATATTTTGGTTTAGTTGTAGCAGCATCTACTAATTGAACCTTCAGTGCTAATCTGAAAATGGGTTAGAACCATGGGTACAAAGGTAACCTTGGTGTCCCAAGACAGCATACTGTATAATATTAAAACTGCCCACAGCTACTAATAAGGACAACTTCCCTAGCTTGTTTTCGAAGGGGGCAGGGAAGGGTTTACAAACTGAATAGTGCTAAGAGATATGTTGGTGGTGGTGTATATGTGTGTACAGTATAATCATTTTATACACACACACAAATTATTATACATATACACATATGCACTACGTATGTAGTGGTGATATCCATGTAATAAACGAATGTATCACTCTTTAACCGCATCACCTGCCCTCTGCCCACTAGTGCATTTTTCCAGAACATATTATCACATTCCAGACATCTGAAGAACTCCAACTTCCAGAGAAATGTTTCCTCCACCTCTACCCAAATGTGGGAATTTCCCCCAAAATTACCCAGTCTGTGGCCCGTTTTCAGCAAGCTTCAGTCCTGGGACCGCAACAGTTGTGTCTGAAAGTTGGAGACCAGGTCTACAGTAGAAGCCTTTGTCAGTCAGGGGTGTCATGAAGTGTGATTTGTGACAGTTGCTGTGCTGGCAAAAGCCCCTAATGTAGATGCCATTATACTGACAAAAATGTGCTTTTGCCAGTATTGCTTATTTCGCTTGCAGGGGCTGGAATAACCTATACTGGCAAAAGTACATTTTGCTGATATAAGATGCATCCACACTAGGAGTGCTTTCCCAATATAGTACACTGGTATAGCTATGCCAGCAAAGCTTTCCGAGTGAAGACCTAGCCTAAGTCACCTCGCTTTTTGATATGGGGTTGGGGTTCTGTGCTCAGTAATGGGAAGAAGATAGATATAGGTTAGGAAAGGCAAAAGAGTGCTGTGGTGGTGGGAGACCCCGTAAGGTTATTTAGCTCTGGGTTGAGATGGATGTGTTAATTAGTTACATAGATGGAGTGAAGTGGCACTAAATTGAAGGTTGATCTTTATATTGTGGGAGAAGGTTGGACAGAAGTGCTTGGTTATTGGTGGTGGGTTTTAGTTAGAATGGACTTCGTGATCTGCCCTGGTCGTTCTTATTTGCTGTAGCCCAATCTATAGATTATGTATTAATTATATTGATTACTAAAGAATTCCCAGTTATCACTTTGACGATTGACAAATTCTTGTCCCAAGATCAGACCCAGTATTGTTAAAATTACTATATTGTTGGGAACCCCGACGTGCACAGCTGCAACACTCACAGTATAGAAACGCTTCTACATTTACAATAGTTTATTAATACATTTAGCAAAGTCACAAACACTCCAACTTAGTAAGGTAGATAGAGGTAATACAGAAAGTATTTCTGAACATCCATACTCACACCATCCCTTGCAGAACAACCAGAAATGTTAGCCATTATCTTCCTCATCACCATCACTTTCCTCCTCACCCTCAGTGGCCATCATTCTGGCACCTCCCAAAGGCTACATCTCTCCTTCTTACTGCCCGCAGGCTGGGATGCAACTTTTATAGTATGTTACGCTGACGCCACTATGTCTAATGCATATTCAGTAGGGGTTTCTCCCCTCTTCCTTATTTGTATTTCCTCACCCTCCTAATGTTGAGGTGCCTGTCTCCTACAGGTTAGTATATTAATGCTCTCAACTTATTCTCACATTCATTGCCATGGCACTCTTGTGGTTGGATGGTGTTTCCAAAACTTTCCAAAAGCTGGTGTTAGCTCATGTTTCTGTGATTGGCTGATGTCAGGATATGAGTCTGTAGGTTCCTTGCATTACTGCTGAATATAATAAAGAAGGAATATAATGAAGGCAAGGCAGTGAATATAATAAAGGCAAGCTAGCCTTATGGGCTACATGCATACCCTGCTGCAGCAGTATATCTAAAGGGACTTGTAAGTTCGTTCTGCAGAAAAAAGGTATTTTCACTGTACAATGTAACAACCCCCAGAACTAAGACTTGCAAAAACTTTCCAGGAGAGGTTCTTGAAAATGTTTGTTTATATTGTCCTTTTTTTACTGAAAGAAATGTGCATAATTCCATTGGTATTGTATTTAAAGTGGTGAAGGAATTCCAGTATTCAGTTCTCTGGCTTTACGAAGCCTATTAAAAGACTGTTCTGAAACAAAAAAAACCAACAACTCTGGTCCTTGATGACCCCTTTATGGTGTAAAAGAAAGTTGAACAACACTGAAACATGCTGGGGATATGGAGTATCCAGACAGCAGTGGTTGTAAGAGTTCAGGGCCCTTGATCCTGTGGCAGATAGATAAAGTAAATAATATTAAATAAAGTATAAGGTTGTCTCCTGCAGGGAATCACAGGAGCCTATATTCTCACTGTGAAAGAACAGCATATGTCTTTATCAGATTATGAACTCCATTTTGTTGAACAGGCATCTAGACTTGCCTGAGGGCAGCCTATTGTAATGCATTCCAGACAGCTGCTCTACCTGGGAAAGGTGTTTGACCCCTCTTTGAAGGACTATTCCTGTGGATACAGCAAGAAATTTTACAGTTGGGCATCTTTACAAATATAAAAGGATTAGTTTATAAAGTGAGAATTTTCCCAACTTCTATGCACTAGGGATAGCAAGAACCACCCATTTCCTGTACTATGAGATAATTTCCCATGGTATCAGTATTCTGCAAAGAAACAAAAACATGTTGAAGCTAATTACAAAAAAGTATTCCGGACCATCCCTGACCGGTAGATTTAAAACACTTTGATTGGAGAGAGTAATTGTGTTTTCCTTAGCACCCATGATGTGTGAGGTGTATTCCAAACATAAAAGAACTCAAATATAAATGTTAAAAAAAATAGTTGATACACTGTATGGCTGAAAATCCCCCTCTACAGTTCAAGCCTAATTCCAGACACAGTGATAGTCTCAAACAAGTCTTTACAAGCAATCATTTGGTTATAGTTAGGGCTTTATTTGTCCAACCTTTTGTATGTTCATGTGTTATGTTATTTATACTCAGGGCCTGATTCTGGTCTCACACTGGTGCAAATCAGGAGTAAGGTAGTGGAGTTACATCATTATAAATCAGGGGTAGGCAACCTATGGCACGCGTGCCGAAGGCGGCACGCAAGCTGATTTTCAGTGGCACTCACACTGCCTGGGTCCTGGCCACCAGTCCGGGGGCTCTGCATTTTAATTTAATTTTAAATGAAGCTTCTTAAACATTTTAAAAACCTTATTTACTTTACATACAACAATAGTTTAGTTATATATTATAGACTTAGAGAAAGAGACCTTCTAAAAATGTTAAAATGTATTACCGGCACGCGAAAAGTTAAATTAGAATGAATAAATGAAGACTCGGCACACCACTTCTGAAAGGTTGCCAACCCCTGTTATAAATCAAGCATAAGGGAGATCGGTCTCAGGCCCACATACATGAAAAGAAGTCCAGTTCACTTTGGAGACTTGTGAGGCTGCTAGAACTTTATAGATTCCTAGATTTTAAGGCCAGAACAGACCATCACAATTACATAGTCTGACCTCCTGCCTAACACAGGCTATAGCATTTCATCCAGTAATTCCTGCCTCAAACCCATATGTTGTGGTTGAGCTAGAGCATATTTCTCTTTACAACTGTCTGCCTCAAAATTTCCTCTGAAATTCAGAAATTGTTCTAAGAATTGCATCACTGAGTCATTTTATATTCTGTTCATGTTAATCTTGAGCTCTGGGGGATCAAATAAAATGAGAAAACAGCTGAATAAGGGAAAATATTGATCCCTTAAAAGAGAGAAAGAGAGTTTTGATCTGTGTGGGAGTTTAGTGCATAGGGCCAGATTTTCAAAGGTATTTAGGTGCCTCAAAATGAAGATAGGTACCTAGTGGGATTTTCAAAAGCACCAAAGCACCTAATTTCCATTTAAATCAATGGGAGTTAGATACTAGGTACTTCTGAAAATCCTACAGGGTGTCTATCTGCACATTTAGGCACCTAAATACCTTTGAAAATCTGGCCTGTAGGCCTGATTCAGCAAGGATCTCCACATGGGAAGACTCCTGCACCTGAATGCAGCTGATTGCAGGACTGGGGCTTGAGTGGGTGAGGCTAAAGTGTTCAAAGAAACCTAAGGGAGCCGATGACAAATTAATTATCAGCTGCAAATAGGTGAGTTCCTGAGTGGATAATTCTAGAAAATTTGCAGCTGTAAGTACAGATTCTGCACTATGAGTAGCTGAGAAGAGGCAATAGCGGTTGGTGATTGGCTTATAAACCAACTGTGGGCCTGTGTAATCACTGACATCTCTGCAAAGCATATGTATCAGAATGGTAGTTTTCTACACCCACTTTGCATAGATGTGGTGTAATGCAGCAGAGAATTAGGCCTTTTGCTTGGAAGCTCTGTGTGGGTTTAAGGAGCAAAGCTGGAGGTTTGTGGGTGATTGAAGAAGATCGAGATGAAAGATGCTTAAGTATTATTGATTATGTAATTCTTTATCTGAACAGACTTTTATTTGTGTTTACAGAGGTTATTTCTTTAGGGTCAGAGTCTGATAGCCTGACTCCTGTTGAGTACAGCCTTACTCCATTCACTTCAAAGGGACTATTTGCAAAGTAAAGTACTGCTCACTGTTTGTAAGGCAATTAAAATCTATCCCTTGATTTTCAGTGGTATGTGGGTGGACCTCTGTGCTTGCTTGGTGCCTCAGGCCTGGTCTACTCTATAAAGTTAGGTTGATCTATGTCACCTTGCATCGCTCTAGTTGTGCATGTGTCTACGTTTAACTTTGTCTCCCACCAATGTAAGCACCCTGTTAAAGTGACTAAGTAACACCACCTTCCTGAGCAGTGTTGAGCGCTGGTCAAGGTACTGAGGTTGACGTAGCAGGAGTGTAGACACTGAATTACTTATGTCAGTCCTAACAGTCTTCCAGCAGCTGTCCCAGAATGCCCCACACTGACTCCTCTGGTCACAGTTATGAACGCTACTGCCGTGGGGTCACGGAGACCGGAAGCTCACCCACCCTTATGGCCCCACCAATTTTTGAAATACCTTTTCTTGATTGTCCAGCTTGGCAAGCACACCTAGCAGCTCTCCATTGTTGTGTGCAACTGCCCAGCCCACCATGCCAGCTACGCATTCCAGATGTGCTCTGGTTTGGAGTAGACAGGAGATATTGGATTTCCTAGGCCTGTGGGGAGAAGAGGCTGTGCAAGCACAGCTACAGACCAGCCATAGAAATGTGGACATCTATGAGCAGATTGCGTAGGGGATGCAGGAAAAGAGGTCTGACAGAGACCAGCAGCAGTGCCACATGAAAGCAAAGGAACTGCATCAGGCATATCAGAAGGCCAGGGAGGCCAACAGTTGATCTGGTGCTGAGCTGAAGACCTGCCACTCTTACAAAGAACTGCATGCGATAGTTGGTGGAGACTCCACCACCACCCTGCACACCACTGTGGATCCCTCTAAGGAGCCTGAGTCACAGGCCCCCGGCATGAATAGCAAGGATGAGGACAAGGTTGAGGAGGATGGGAGACATGTGACAGTGGAGTCTAGCTATGCCACAAGTCAGGACCTCTTTGAGACTCCATCGTAGTCCAGTCAATCCTGGCAGTCAAGCTCAGGGAAGGTACCTCGGGTAAGTGTGTAATTGTATTTTCCATTACAATGATGTACTGATGGCACCCCCAACTTAACAGGACACAGCTATCGACTTTTCATTAATGGAAGAGGTAGCAATACAAAACAGAGGCAAAGATTTATCTGGTTTCATTCCCCAGCAACGTTAGACAGGGTGGGCCATATGGAGCAGTTTGTTTATGTAAATGGGTATTTCCCTGGAATGCTCCTGAGAGATCTCAATTAATCTTCCATAGAGGTACCCTGCAATCCTTTCCCAAAGGTTTCTAGGGATGGCAGCTTTATTTCTTCCTCTGTGGCAGGACACTTCCCCACACCAGTTGGCAGTAACTCTGGCAGGCATCATGGCAGTAAACAGGCTAGCAGCATAAGGGCCCAGGCAGCTTCCGCAGCTGTGCTCCTTGTGCCTTTGTGAACCTCAGGGGTGAGATATCAGCTAACATCACCACTGCCTGTGGAAAATGGTGGCAGTATTCAATGCCATTGCCCTATAGTCAGTTTCATGCAACCAAGCAATTCCCTCCTCATTTCTCTCACCCATGGCTGATAGTGTGACTGGTGCCATGGACAAGTACATCAAAGCAGAGGTGTGCATAAGCAAGTCTTGTTTAAAACTTTAGGGGAGCAAGGGAAGGGAGTTCTGAACCTTGACTGTCATTTTCCGTTGTGACTATACTGACAACGGTACCTTTGTGTTTTATCTGTAGCTGCTGCCATTGGGGCTTTGAGGGGTTTCCCTCACCACACCTGTGGAACGCCTGAGCCAAATAAGGAGAAAGAAGAGGACTTGGATAGCATGTTCAGTGAGATCCTGCAAGCCAATGTTGCATCAGACCATGGTGAAGACCTGGAGGGTGAATATTGCAGACAGCCTGGAGAAGGAAAGAGCAGACAGGAGAAAGGCAGAGGAAGAAGAAGAGGGAGATCATAGGGCTTTGTCAAGCCTGACCTTAAAAATCTCTAAGGAAGGAGATTCCACCACCTCCCTAGGTAACCCATTCCAGTGCTTCACCACCCTCCTAGTGAAAAAGTTTTTCCTAATATCCAACCTAAACCTCCCCCACTGCAACTTGAGACCATTGCTCCTTGTTCTGTCATCTGCTACCACTGAGAACAGTCTGGAAACCCCTTCAGGTAGATGAAAGCAGCTATCAAATCTCCCCTCATTCTTCTCTTCTGCAGACTAAATAATCCCAGTTCCCTCAGCCTCTCCTCATAAATCATGTGCTTCAGCCCCCTAATCATTTTTGTTGCCTTCCGCTGGACTCTTTACAAGAAGGATGTGGAAAAATTGGAGTGTGGGGCCCAAAACTGGACACAGTACTCCAGATGAGGCCTCACCAATGCTGAATAGAGGGGAATGATCACGTCCCTCGATCTGCTGGCAATGCTCCTACTTATATAGCCCAAAATGCTGTTAGCCTTCTTGGCAACAAGGGCACACTGTCGACTCATATCCACCTTCTCGTCCACTGTAACCCCTAGGTCCTTTTCTGCAGAACTGATGCCTAGCTGTTCGGTCCCTAGTCTGTAGCAGTGCATGGGATTCTTCCGTCCTCAGTGCAGGACTCTGCACTTGTCCTTGTTGAACCTCATCAGATTTCTTTTGGCCCAATCTTCTAATTTGTCTAGGTCTCTCTGTATCCTATCCCTACCCTCCAGCGTATCTACCACTCCTCCCAGTTTAGTGTCATCTGCAAACTTGCTGAGGCTGCAATCCATGCCATCCTCCAGATCATTAATTAAGATATTGAACAAAACTGGCTGCAGGACCAACCCTTGGGGCACTCTGCTTGATACCAGCTGCCAACTAGACATTGATCACTACCCGTTGAGCCCGATGATCTAGCCAGCTTTCTATCCACCTTATAGTCCATTCATCCAGCCCATACTTCTTTAACTTGCTGGCAAGAATACTGTGGGAGACCGTATCAAAAGCTTTGCTAAAGTCAAGGAATAACACGTCCACTGCTTTCCCCTCATCCACAGAGCCAGTTATCTTATCATAGAAGGCAATTAGGTTAGTCAGGCATGACTTGCCCTTAGTGAATCCATACTGACTGTTCCTGATCACTTTCCTCTCCTCTAAGTGCTTCAGAATTGATTCCTTGAGGACCTGCTCCATGATTTTTCCAGGGACTGAGGTGAGGCTGACTGGCCTGTAGTTCCCCAGATCCTCCATCTTCCCTTTTTTAAAGATGGGCACTACATTAGCCTTTTTCCAGTCATCCGGGACCTCCCCTGATTGCCATGAGTTTTCAAAGATAATGGCCAATGGCTCTGCAATCACATCCGCCAACTCCTTAAGCACCCTCGGATGCAGTGCATCCAGCCCCATGGACTTGTGCTCGTCCAGCTTTTCTAAATAGTCCTGAACCACGTCTTTCTCCCCAGAGGGCTGGTCACCTCCTCCCCATACTGTGCTGCCCAGTGCAGTAGTCTGGGAGTGACCTTGTTCGTGAAGACAGAGGCAAAAAAAGCATTGAGTACATTAGCTTTTTCCACATAATCTGTCACTAGATTGCCTCCCCATTCAGTAAGGGGCCCACACTTTCCTTGACCTTCTTCTTGTTGCTAGCATACCTGAAGACACCCTTCTTGTTACTCTTAACATCTCTTTCTAGCTGCAACTCCAAGTGTGATTTGGCCTTCCTGATTTCACTCCTGCATGCTGGAGCAATATTTTTATACTCCTCCCTGGTCATTTGTCCAATCTTCCACTTCTTGTAAGCTTTTTTGTGTGTGTTGAAGATCAGCAAGGATTTCACTGTTAAGCCAAGCTGGTCACCTTCCATATTTACTATTCTTTCTACACATCGGGGTGGTTTGTTCCTATAACCTCAATAAGGATTCTTTAAAATACAGCCTGGACTCCTTTCCCACTCATGTTATTCTCCCAGGGGATCCTGCCCATCATTTCCCTAAGAGAGTCAAAGTCTGCTTTTCTGAAGTCCAGGATCCATATTCTGCTGCTCTCCTTTCTTCCTTCTGTCAGGATCCTGAACTCGACCATCTCATGGTCACTGCCTTCCAGGTTCCCATCCACTTTTGCTTCCCCTACTAATTCTTCCCTGTTTGTGAGCAGCAGGTCAAGAAGAGCTCTGCCCCTAGTTGGTTCCTCCAGCACTTGCACCAGAAAATTGTCCCTTACACTTTCCAAAAACTTCCTGGATTGTCTGTGCACTGCTGTATTGCTCTCCCAGCAGATATCAGGGTGATTGACATCCCCCATGAGAACCAGGGCCTGTGCTCTAGTAACTTCTGTTAGTTGCCGGAAGAAAGCCTCGTCCACCTCATCCCCCTGGTCTGTTGGTCTATAGCAGACTCCCACCATGACATCACCCTTCTTGCTCACACTTCTAAACTTAATCCAGAGACTCAGGTTTTGCTGCAGTTTCATGCCGGAGCTCTGAGCAGTCATACTGCTCTCTTACATACAATGCAACTCCCCCACCTTTTCTGCCCTGCCTGTCCTTCCTAAACAGTTTATATCCATACATGACAGTACTCCAGTCATGTGAGTTCTCACCAAGTCTCTGTTATTCCAATCACATCATAATTCCTTGACTGTGTCAGGATGGAAGCGTGCGCAGACTTACCCCTGCGGCGCCTCCTGCTGGTATCTTCCAGGAATTAGCTCTCCAGCTTCCGGAGCACCCTCTGTCGGCCGGTGTCTCGCCCTGCACTGGCCCCTGTGTCCCTCCCAGACCCCAGATGACCCTTTCTCTGGGTGCTGCCCCCAGGCAGTACCCCCACAGTTTCCATGGGTCTCCCCACTCAGGGGAACCCCCACCCACTATCCCTGCCTCTCTTCGGTCGTAGTCACCAACTAGCCCCCCCTCCCTGGGGCAGACTGCAGTATAAGCCACTCATCACAGGCAAGGTTGGGTTTGGACCTGCTGCCTCTGCCTAGCCTTGGGCTGTCCCCTGCTACCCCAGTACCTGTTTGGCCTTATACTAGGCCGCAGCCTGGGGGGTTTCCAGGCCAGAGCTCCTCGGCTCCCATAACCTTCCCCCAGCCCAGCCCAGCCCCACTCCAGGTACCTTCTCTAGCTACCCAGCAGCCAGGCCAATCTCCCTCTACAGCTAGAGAAGACTGTCTTCTCCTGGTCCACTGACCTCTTTTAAGGGCCAGCTGGGCCCTAATTAAGCCAGCTTTGGCCTGATTGGGGCGTGGCCCCCATCTGAGGCTGCTTTCCCCAATCAGCCTAGGCTTGCTGCTTTCCTAGCAGCAGCCCTTTCGCAGTCTCAGCCCTCTCCCAGGGCTGATTTCAAGCCTTTCAGGGCAGGAGCGGGTGACTACCCCGCTACACAGGTACTCAGGGAGTGCTCAGTCTCCTCTGCCTGCCCTGGTGGCTGGAGCTCTCCCTCCCTCCCCCTCTCTGGCTGCTCTGCTGGCCGGAGCTCCTTCTCCCTGGGCTGCTGCTGGTTGGAGTGCTCCCTTCCTGGACTGCTGCTGCTGGTGCCACTGCTGAGTGTGGGGTGGGGGGGCCGTGCCGGCCTGCCCCCCCTCCCCCTGCCTCTGGAGGGAGAGGCCAGGACCCCACCACCACCGTTACCACCTGTGGGGGGTCCTTCCTGCCTGGCTGCCAGGGCTGCTGGAGCTGCTGCCGCTGCTGTGCTTGGCCTGGGGAGCTGCTGGTGCCTGGAGGACGTGGACCGAGCTGACCATCGGCTGTTGGGGGAGCGCCCAGGACTCTGGANGTCAAGAAGAGCTCTGCCCCTAGTTGGTTCCTCCAGCACTTGCACCAGGAAATTGTCCCCTACACTTTCCAAAAACTTCCTGGATTGTCTGTGCACCGCTGTATTGCTCTCCCAGCAGATATCAGGGTGATTGACGTCCCCCATGAGAACCAGGGCCTGTGATCTAGTAACTTGTGCTAGTTGCCGGAAGAAAGCCTCGTCTACCTCATCCCCCTGGTCTGGTGGTCTATAGCAGACTCCCACCACGACATCACCCTTGTTGCTCACACTTCTAAACTTAATCCAGAGACTCTCAGGTTTTTCTGCAGTTTCATACCGGAGCTCTGAGCAGTCATACTGCTCTCTTACATACAATGCAACTCCCCCACCTTTTCTGCCCTGCCTGTCCTTCCTAAACAGTTTATATCCATCCATGACAGTACTCCAGTCATGGGAGTTATCTCACCAAGTCTCTGTTATTCCAATCACATCATAATTCCTTGACTGTGCCAGGATGGAAGCGTGTGCAGACTTACCCCTGCGGCACCTCCTGCTGGTATCTTCCAGGAATTAGCTGTCCAGCTTCCGGAGCACCCTCTGTCGGCCGGTGTCTTGCCCTGCACTGGCCCCTGTGTCCCTCCCAGACCCTGGATGACCCTTTCTCTGGGTGCTGCCCCCAGGCAGTACCCCCACAGTTTCCATGGGTCTCCCCCTCAGGGGAACCCCCACCCACTATCCCTGCCTCGCTTCAGTCGTAGGCTACTGCCAGTCACCAACTAGCCCCCGCTCCCTGGGGCAGACTGCAGTATAAGCCACTCATCACAGGCAAGGTTGGGTTTGGACCTGCTGCCTCTGCCTAGCCTTGGGCTGTCCCCTGCTACCCCAGTACCTGTTTGGCCTTATACTAGGCCGCAGCCTGGGGGGTTTCCAGGCCAGAGCTCCTCGGCTCCCATAGCCTTCCCCGAGCCCTGCTCCACTCCCTGTACCTTCTCTAGCTACGCAGCAGCCAGGCCCATCTCCCTCTACAGCTAGAGGAGACTGTCTGCTCCTGGTCCACTGCCCTCTTTTAAGGGCCCTAATTAAGCCAGCTTTGGCCTGATTGGGGCGTGGCCCCCATCTGAGGCTGCTTTCCCCAATCAGCCTAGGCTTGCTGCTTTCCTAGCAGCAGCCCTCTCCCAGTCTCAGCCCTCTCCCAAGGCTGATTTCAAGCCTTTCAGGGCAGGAGCGGGTGACCATCCCGCTACACACGACTTCCAGTCCTCCCTGCTTGTTTCCCAGGCTTCTTGCATTTGTGTATAGGTACTTAAGATAACTCGCTGATTGTCCTGCTTTCTCAGTTTGAGGCAGGAGTCCTCCCCTCTTGCGCTCTCCTGCTCATGCTTCCTCCTGGTATCCCATTTCCCCACTTACCTCAGGGCTTTGGTCTCCTTCCCCTGGTGAACCTAGTTTAAAGCCCTCCTCACTAGGTTAGCCAGCCTGCTTGCGAAGATGCTCTTCCCTCTCTTCATTAGGTGGAGCCCGTCTCTGCCTAGCAATCCTTCTTCTTGGAACACCATCCCATGGTCAAAGAATCCAAAGCTTTCTCTCCGACACCATCTGGTAGCCATTCATTGACTTCCACAATTCGACGGTCTCGAGCTGGGCCTTTTCCTTCCACAGGGAGGATGGACAAGAACACCACTTGCGCCTCAAACTCCTTTATCCTTCTTCCCAGAGCTGTGTAGTCTGCAGTGATCCACTCAAGGTCATTCTTGCAGTATCATTGATGCCCACATGGAGACGCAGGAAGGGGTAGCAATCCGAGGGCTTGATGAGTCTCGGCAGTCTCTCCGTCACATCATGAATCCTAGCGCCTGCCAAGCAGCACACTTCTCGGCTTTCCTGGTCGGGACAGCAGATAGATGACTCAGTCCCCCTTAGGAGGGAGTCCCTGATCACCACCACCCGCCTCCTTCTATTAGGAGCGGTGGTCTTGGAACCCCTATCCCTAGGACAGTGCATCTCATGCCTTCCAGTCGGTGGAGTCTCCTTCTGCTCCCTTCCCTCAGATATATCATCTAGTCCACTCTCCACATTAGTACCTGTGGAGAGAACATGAAAACGGTTGCCCATCTGTATCTGCATTGCTGGTACATAGATGCTCCTCTTTCTTCTTATGAAGGTCACATGCTGCCAATTTTCTTCACCATCCTTCTGTCCCCGCTGCACAGCCTGCTCTGATTCTTCAGAATGTTGTGCCCATAGAAACATATCCTGATGTCTGCCCAGGAAATCTTAATTTCTGAACAGTCCTGTGTTCTTAAAGATGCACCAGGACATAATGGGGCTTCTCTGGCAGCAAACACAGATGCTGCCATGGGCGGCGGGTATAATAGGCCAGGAGAGGCTCTGCCTCCCCTGGCGCTGCCGCAGCTGCTGGACCCCCAGTTGCGGGGTTGGCAGTGAAGTTTTTGCTTTATTATGCCCCATGCAGGTTCCAGGACGGCTGAGGAGGCACATACAGCCTCCTCGGAACCTGCATGGGGCATATCAAAAGCATCTTCTAACAGATGCTTTTCCCCTGCGCGGGTTGTATCTTGGGAGGGTAGGCACGGCACGGCTTTGGCCAGCCCGGGGGTCCTATGGGTGGGGGGCTTTGGCCAGCTCCTTCGAGTGGGCAGGCGGTGGGGGGAGGAGGCTTGGGGCTTCGGCCAGCCTGGGGCTCCTCCAGCCGAGAGGGAGGGGTATTTTGTGCTGCGGACGGCCTGTGGCTCCTCTGGGCGGGGCGGGGAGGGCTCGGGGCTTCGGCTGCAGGGGGGGAGACAGGAGGGCTCAGGGCTCCGGCCATGGGGAGGGCACGGGTGGAAGGGGCGGAGCCAGGGGCCAGCCTCCTCAAAGGGAGGGTTCCACCCGCCACCCATGGATGCTGCAGACCATGCACACCGAGTTACTAATGTGCTGGGGGTGCTCCACCATGGCTCTGCCCCAGGCCCACCCCCGTTCCACTGATTCTCCCAAGGCCCCGCCTCCACCTCCACCTCCACCCTGCCTCTTCTTGCCCCTGCCCGCCTCTTCCCCACCCCGTTCTGCCCACTCCCCTGAGCGGGCCCAGCCCTCGCTGCTCCCCGCTCCCCCAAGTGGCTCCTGCCTGATGCAAAACAGCTGATCACAGCAGGCAGGAGGTGCTGGGTGGGAGGGGGAGGTGCTGATCGGCGGGGCCGCTGGTGGGAGGAGGAGGAGGCATTGATGGGGGGGCTGCCGTGGAGCATTTTTTTTCCCGTGGAGCACCCACAGAGTCGGCGCCTATGCTGCAGACTTTTGTGGGCCTACAGGTTCAACAGTTATTGGCTCGCCTCCCTTTGCAGTCCGTGGAGAACTCCACTACAGCACCTCCCTACAACCCCCACAACATTCCACCTGACACCAGGGTCCACATCCCTATCCTTGCTGCTCCACACCGGGGGACATTAAGGACAACCACAGCTTCACATTACACTGACCTGTGAAAGCCACGGTTGCTGTATATGTAGGGAAAATGCATATGAATGTTCTTTCCCCTTGTTAAGCTCTGTTCCATTAATTTATTAAGTTTTTAATGCATTTGCTTTTAAATTGTACAGATTTTTCTTTGCACTGGTTTTGTTACTGAATAAAATTATTTTTGAAAAATAATTCCTCTTTATTAGTTCACAACATATGCTGCAGAGTGCCTTGCAGTTCTGAAAGCAACTACTTTACTAGTTATTGTACAGCATGACACAACTCATAGGATCAGCCACAAACACAGTGTAATCATAAATGTACAGCAAGCACCACAAAATTAATAGGTGCATCAACAATGTTATATTCATAAATGTACACCCAGCACCACACAATTCCTAACAGGCCAGGAAGAGCACAGTACACCACAATGTATTAAAGTGGCTTACTGTTAAAGTGCTCTTTCAAAGTTTCCCTGAGCCTTATAGCCCCACTTGTAGCTTATGTGCTCTTTTAATAGCCCTAGTGTTTGGCAGTTCAAACTCACCAGACAGCTGCTCTGCCCCCACCTTCTACTCCAGCAGCAACTTTTCCCCCTTTGCTTCACAGATATTATGCAGGACACAGAAGGCAGCTATAACCATTGGGATGTTTTTTTCACTGAGATTCAATCTTGTGGGTAAACAATCCCAGGGCCCCTTCAGTCTACCAAAAGCACATTCAACTTACTTTCTGCACATGCTGAGCCAGTAGTTGACTCTTTCCTTGGGCTTGACAAGGTGGCTTGTGTATAGCTTCATGAGCCAGGGGACCAAGGGGTAGGTTGGGTCCCCCCAAGGACATTATTGGCATTTTAACATTGTCAATGGTAATCTGACAGTTAGGAAAGAAAGTCCCTGCTCATAGCTTTCTGAACAGTCCTGTGTTCTTAAAGAGGCAAATGTCATGCACCTTCCCTGACCAGCCACCAACTTTGATGTCAGTGAAGTGTCCCCATTGACCCACCAGCACTTGCATAACCATAGAACACAGTGCATTCTGTACTCTATGGCAAGATGGTCTGATGGTTAGTTTATCAATGGCAGTTTTCATCCTATTCAAAATAATAATGTAAACCACTTTTCCAGGTACAGATAGGAGTGTCACCCCTCTCCTGTTATCACAAATAAGCTGGTCCCCCTTTTCAGGGATTTTACAGATGACACCTTGTAACAAAGTGGCCTGTGGTGGGATGCTACTGAGAGTATCAATTCAGGACAAATTGCTTAGAGCAGGGCAGTCACAGCCGAAGGCTGGGGGTCCTTCACTACTAAGGCACACCAAACCAGCCAAACAGAGAGGACTTCGGTTTTACCCCACTGGCTAACCAGAAGTCATACAAGCAATTCCCTCAGATACTCCAGTTCCCTTGTATCACCACAAGCACCATTCCTTATGGGGGGGATGAATGGTTATGAAAACCAATACTCCAGTAAAAGAAAAAAAAAAAAGGTTCTCCCAATCCCAAAGGAGCAAGCCCCAGAGCTAGGTCAATATACCAGTCAGATCTTACCCACAAATCATGCTGTTGCCACTCCTTTAGAATCTGAAATCTAAAGGTTTATTCATAAAAAGAAAGAAATATAGATGAGAGTTAAAATTGGTTAAATGGAATAAAATACATACAACAATTGCAAAGTTCTTAGTTCGGGCTTGTTTCAGGCTTGATGGGATTACTGCTGATTTAAACCAATCAAGTCTGTGGAGTACAAACACCCCAGCTTGGATGAGTCGTTCAGTCCTTTGTTCAGAGCTTCAGTTTCAAGCACAGTTTCTCCAGAGGTCAGAAGCAGGATTGAAGACAAAATGGAGGGGTTTCCAGTGCCTTTTATATCCTCTGCCATGTGGAATGACCCCTTTGTTCTTACTGTTGAAAATCACAGCAGCAAGATGGAGTTTGGAATCACATGGGCAAGTCACATGTCCATGCCTGACTCAGTTTGCAGGCAGCAGCCATTGCTCACATGCTACCTTGAACGTTCCCAGGAAGGCTCCTCAGATGTGGATTGGGGTCTCCCAAGGTCCATTGTCAGTTAAGTGTTTCTTGATTGAGCACTTACTCAGAATAGTCCTTTTTCAAGAAGCTGATCAAATGCTTCACTGATGCTAGTTAGAATCAAACACATTGAGATACAAGTACATAGCCAATATTCATAACTTCAAATACAAAAATGATACACACATATAGACAGCATAATCATAACCAGCAAATTACAACCTTTTCATAGACACCTCACTTGTCCTCCTTTGTACAAGATTTGGTGCAACTATAGGACCTTGGTTGCAACAATGATCTATACGGTCACAGTTCATGTCAATAAAGTCACATACCTCTTCTCCAATCTTTAGGACAAATCTCCTTTTCCCAAACCATTCTTTACAACTTGCACATGTAAATCAAATCACTTCTTCTCCAGTTTTTAACTTTTCAGCATCTATCTTATCACAGTTTGGTGCTTTACCACTCTTCAGGTGGTTTATGGTCTCAGTTACTGCCTCAAAGGGGATTACTTCTAGTCATAGAAGTAAATCTGCTATTTTGCAGATATCTCAGTGTGTGGTTCTGGCTCGTTGAGCATAGCCTGGAGATGTTCCAGCCAATGGGGCTCTCTGTCCTTCGTCTGAAGTTAAAATTGTACCATCTTGAACCTTCACAATGCCACTACAAGATTCAAGAGTTGCCATGTGAGTTTTTTAGATACTAGCAAAAGCTTTTTAGAATCCCCTTTCTTGTACACCTCTTCAGCTTCTCTGGCTTAATTTTCCATCCATTCTCTTCTGGCTGATCTTTTAACTTCCTTGTCTTTGTCCACATATTCTTGTGGCAGTATAGCTCTTACTGCTGTCTTGTTCTTGTTGAATTCTTTTCTTTAATTCTTTCCTCTCTTCATGTAATTACTTGGAGCCATTCTTTCTGAGACTTTCTCATCCCCATTGTAGTTCTGGCTGCATTCACACTTACTTCTTTGAAAAACTGCCATTGTTCTTTTGTGTCTTCCATCAGTTTCTTTTAACTCTTCAGATCTATCTATTGCTAAGCTGCAGGTTGAAATACACCTTCACTGGTGGATCTGCTAACTTTCTGGTATACACATACCTTCTGCCTTGCATGAAGTTGCCTTCTTTAGTTTTATTTTTGATTGTCTCAATAACAAGATGGTGGTCATTTCCAACATCAGCATTAATATACACCCTAGAGTTCAACAGCGATCTTCTCCAGCACCTACTAACAGTAATGTGGTCAAGCTGTTTGTGGGTGAAGCCATCATTTGATCTCCATGTCAGTTTATATCTGTCTTTGTCAGGGCCGCCCAGAGGATTCAGGGGGCCTGGGGCAAAGCAATTTTGGGGGCCCCTTCCATAAAAAAAAGTTGCAATACTATAGAATACTATATTCTCGTGGGGGCCCCTGCGGCCCCGGGGCAAATTGCCCCCCCCCCCCCCCCCCCCCCGGTGGCCCTGGGAAAAATAAACATTTAAAAACATTCCGCATCTCGGCACAAACCCAGTTTTGAGAAAACTTCTTTTCAAGTCACCTTTACAAGGTATCACTGGTTCTCAGCATCAGATAGTGCTAAAAGGCACTAAAGCTCATTAAAAGGGTTGGACAAATATTTTCTGTCAAAACTTTTTTTGGATCGAAAACTAGGGGTTTTTAAAAAGCAGAAAAAATCACGGACAATGTCTGCTTTCCTTCAAAATTTGTTGTGTTTTTTTTAATTGAAAAGCTGAAATTAGTCTGCCAAAACCTGAACATGGTTTGGGGTTTCAAAAGTGTGTGGCCAAATATTTGCTGCTTGCTGTGTTTGATTGTTTAAAGAAACAATAAAAAAATTCTGCTTAAAAAAAATCCAAAACTTTTGAACCACCTCAGCTTGTGACCAAACGCCTGGGCCCATCCAGTCAGAGATTTTTCCAGGTTTCTGATACTCTGCTGGCTTTCTTGACTCATATCTGTCTCCATAACTTTGGGTTCATTTAGGTTAGAACATAAGAATATAAGAATGGCCATACTGGGTCAGACCAAAGGTCCATCCAGCCCAGTATCCTGTCTACCAACAGTGGCCAATGCCAAGTGCCCCACAGGGAGTGAACCTAACAGGTAATGATCAAGTGATCTCTCTCCTGCCGTCCATCTCCACCCTCTGACAAACAGAGGCTAGGGACACCATTCCTTACCCATCCTGGCTAATAGCCATTAATGGACTTAACCTCCATGAATTTATCTGTTTCCTAGAGACTGGCTCCATGGGGTCCCTCACATACTGGAGACGGGTACTGTGGGTTTGTCTTTAGTATAGCTCAGGGGTCGGCAACCTTTCAGAAGTGGTGTGCCGAGTCTTCATTTATTCACTCTAATTTAAGGTTTTGTGTGCCAGTAATACATTTTAACGTTTTTAGAAGGCCTCTTTCTATAAGTCTATAATATGTAACTAAACTATTGTTGTATGTAAAGTAAATAAGGCTTTTAAAATGTTTAAGAAGCTTCATTTAAAAATTAAATTAAAATGCAGAGCCCCCCGGACCGGTGGCCAGGACCCGGGCAGTGTGAGTGCCACTGAAAATCAGCTCCGGTGCCGCCTTTGGCACATGTGCCATAGGTTGCCTACCCCTGGTATAGCTTATGTACATACTCCACCAACTGAGCATTNCCCTGACTGCCCCAACCCCTATCCACCACCCCTCGCCGAGTCCTGACAGATCCCAGGAACACCCACGAGCCAACCCCCCCGTTCCCCATTCCCTGACCACGCCCCCCCAGTGGCATTCTATCTGTGCTTCAAAGTGATCTAACATTCCAACACCCAATTATTGTCTTAATCTCAGCTGTGAAGCTACCTTGTTTCAGATGAAGAACTTCCTTGCGGCTTTGATTCTCCATCAGCCTAGCATCAGCTGGACTTGCTGGTTGACCAGTACTATCTTGTCTTACATCCAGCAGATCGTGGTTCTCCACAGTTGATGATTGTATTTGCAAATCTGTGACAGACGCGGCATTTCTCCCTGGCTTGTTTCCATAACAGAAAGCATTTTTGCATGGACAGGTTGTTAGCCTGACACACAATCCTTACCAAGAGGACACCACAGAAGACAATCCAATGCTTAGTGAATCCAAAGTTCCTCACTACACTATTGGCTGGTCTCCAGTGCCACCCTTCTATTTTTTTCACTTGCCCTTGCTAACATAAGACTGTCTGAATAATCTGCATCAGTACCGTCTTGCATATAATGAACCTGGAATTAAGGAAGTTGAGTCCCAAGTTCATTATGTGCAATTTGCCAGTGCTCCCTTAATGGTTGGAAAGCAGATTCCCTTATTAATTAAAGAAAACAGTACAAAGGATGGGATTTAGCTGAAGTGATTTAAGTCTTGATCCTGCAACTATATCTGAAAGGGAAGACACATTCTTACATGTGGATGGACTATTTCTAAATCTCTGTTAAGGAAGATAAAAGTACATGAAAAAATTACCCCTGGTTAGACCACCCAAAACAATTCTTCTCCCCACCTTGATTTCTACTTATAGAAAGTTAACATGTGCCCCCTCATCACCTCATACTAATTGGCCAAGAATTAATTAGCCTACACTGGCAAAGCTCTTTGTAGTTTAATCTTTCCTCCCAAGTCAGTTCCTCCAGACCCTTAGTCTGTTTTATTGCCCTTCTCTGAATTCTTTCTAACTTCTTGTCTTTCTGGTTCTGAGGTGTTAATTATCTCTATTATTGAATGACCAACAGCCTCATTGTTCAGACTCACATAGATATGATCTTTGTCCCAAAGAAAAGTGAATACTGGTGTTTGGGGTTTTTTGGCTGACATACTGCAGTGCGAACACTTATCTCATTTTACTATCACCTCTATCTCCATTTCATTGAATATATATATATATATATGCATGCTTCAGGTTATTCTTACTGGTTGCTGTTTGCATATTTGCCCAGCTGGCTCCCATTTTGATATGCCTTGCCCATATTCCTATCTCTTCTGTTCCTTTTGCATTGTTTATGTTCTCATAGATGTTTTCAACAGCTCCCAATCTAGTTTAATCTGTAAATGGTAATGTTCTGTTTATTAAAGATCTCAGAAGTATCAAGATGTTAAATAATCAGGGTTAACAGTGGTCCCTGTGGAATCCCATAAATAACTGAAAAGCAGTAATGCCAGAAACCACTAATGAGGGCAGGGGTGAACAGAGTGAATTAATTCTAGATTGTGATATGGCAACACGTGAGCAAACGTACTGTCAGAGAGCAGCTAGTGATAAGCCCTCTCTGTGGCACTGGTGAGATTGCAGCTAGAATGCTGCATTCAGTTCTGGGCACCTCCAAACTTTGCTTGTAATTTGGAGGAAATTCAAAGGACAGCAACAAAAATAATTAAGTGGTTGGAGGAACTGAAGTAAGGAAAGTACTTTGGCTGAAGTATCACTAATTGGAGGAGGAGATATAGCCTTGTAGCATCTGAAGGACCTGAACACCAAAGAGGGAGAACCTTTATTCAATGGTGGCATAACTGGGAAGAAACTGAGTATCATAGAAAACTTACTGCTGTCTTTATCTGGAGCAGCAACTGCCCTGACTGCTTGTGGACACTAAAGAACTTGTTTTCTGTAGGTGTATGATCTTTGGTGTCCTGGCTAAATTTCAACTTAATTCACATTATGCCTCATCTAAACTCTTCCTCCTGTATCAGATGGATATAGTATTCATTTGTGGTGTTAATGTTTGCCCTTAAAGGAAATCTGCAACTTGCCCCAGGGTGACTGTTTCAGCAGCATATTAAGTCCTTTACCTTTACCTGCATTTCAGTGATGTGTTAAAGTCCTTATCCACTGGGGCATCCTTTATTTACTCTACATTGTGCTTTGAAATCCTCCTTCTGAAAGGTGCTAAAATATAACAATGTTATTAAAACAATGGATAATGCTTAGCACTGAAAGCACTTAGTGTTTGTAATGCATTATGAAAAAAAAACCCTACTAGGCTAGTGCAAACCTCACCCTTAAAACTGCACTGGGCAAGGCCCTGGAGAACACTCTCAAGGGGATACTCCTGGACTGGACTGGACTAGCCCTTCTACGTCCAACTTCTATGTTTGTGTTATTCAAAAACCAAAACAAGCAACCCTTGAATGGGCAGCTCTGGCTTTTCCCGCAGCTGAAGAGGCTGCCACTGCTGTATGAGACTGACACCAATATCTGCTGCTGCTGAATGGATCAGGGAGGGAAAAGGGGGGGTGGGGAGTGGAGAGGAGGAGGTAGGTATCATGTGATTCGCTTTCCTGCTCCTTTAAAGCAGCCACATGCAGCCGAGTACCGGCCACAATCACAGCTCTCAGCAGAGGGGGAGCCAGATCCGGGCGTGTCTGGGCAATCTGTGCTGAGTCTGTCTCCTTTCCATCCCTGGAGCACTTTCAGAGCCTTAAGTTTTGCAGCGAGAGAGAAGGGGGGCGGAAATCTCTGCAAAAATGGCTGGGGCAATTATAGAAAACATGAGCACTAAAAAGCTGTGCATTGTTGGAGGGATCTTACTGATTTTCCAAGTCATCGCCTTTCTAGTGGGAGGTCTGATTGGTAAGTGTTAAAGGTGCAAACTTTCTCCTTCGCTCTGTCGTGTTGTTTAGCTACTTGTTACTGTATCATTGCCTTGCTTCTATGATCTAATTAGTCCTGCTATTGTAGTTAAGAAAACATAGCTCCACGGGTCTCTTTGTGCACATTTCACTCTAGTGGCTACAAGAAAAGAAGGGGCAGGGAAAAGTTTTTTTTTGGCCTAGTTTCAGTGTCTGCTCAAAGAACGAGGAAGGGGGAGAAAATCTTAAGCATGGCGACTGATCGTGCATGGAAGTGTTGGGTTACAAAGTTTTGTTTTGTTTTTTCTCCTTACCTTCAACCCTTTTCTCTCTTTGAACCGGCTGCAGGAGGAAATCTAATCTCCTTCAATTAAAAAAAAAATCAATGAGCTGCTCTAGCAGAGGAAAGGAACGTTTTTATTGTCTCTAATTTGCAGTGTTTTGTATTTAGATCACTGTTTACTTTATTCTCCAACAATCTCCTGTTTTAGGTTGTATTTCAGCCTGAGGGGCTTTTGGGGGGAGGCGTTCCTAACATAATGGGGGGGGGGGTGATGTGAACTTTCAGCAAAGCTGGAGTGAGTGGGAGAGACTTTTGGGTGGCCATGGCAGCAAGTTCTGCTCCTAGCTTTGTGCTTTAAAGGTTTTTCTCACCCCTCCCCTTCTCCTAGCCCAGAAAGGGGGGGCGGAGAGGGAGAAACCTCTTCTAATCCTGCTTCAAGAAGCTTGAGACTGTTTGTTTTTGCTTGTGAAAAGTTCTCTGGTTATTGCTTATGGGCTTGGAAACACTCCCTTCCCCGAATGTGTATTGTGACCACTGCCTCCACTTTACCTCCTTGTTGATACCTTGCGGGTAAGAGATGCTATCTTGGCCATCTTTGCCTCACTTTCAAATCCCAGAATCAGGGAAGCTGCTGTGATGGGCTCCGCAGACGTCCCATTAACTGGATCTTTTTCTTGCTCCCTTTGTTAATGAAGTGCCTGTGGCTGCAGCTTCCCAGAGCCACTTCCCAAAATTTGCTTTCTGGTGGAAGCCAACTGGTCCATACTTTTCACCAGCACCAAGCTTTCCCGCACCTGTTCAAACTCTCTTGGGTAAAATGTTAGAGCCACAGATTTTATTTATTTATTTATTTTGCCTTGAAGGGGGCAAGTTTATTATTTCACTACAAAATCTTTATGGAAGTGCTGACATAACTTGTAATCCTCTTTCCCTCTCTTTGCCCCCATATTCTAATTCAGTGCCTATTGTCTAACTTATCCTGTCTGTGATGGCTGTGATTTTGTTGGGGGGTGAAGTGAGGAGGGAGGGGGAGAGTTGCTGAGGGAGATCCCAGATTTTGGACAGTCCTGGAGGTATGAACTGTACATAGGAATAGTGCCAGAAAGCAGTTTTGTGGGTGGTTTTACTACCGAAGGTGTCAGTTCCTTGCACATCCACTACAGCATCCAGACAAATATTATCTCTGTGTCTTGATAAATGGAGGTGGTGGCGGTGGCAGCAGCAGCATCTCCTAGGAGAGACTTTGCCCCAAACCAGGCGAACTATAGAATCCCCTAAAATCCTTCCTCTTTGTCCCTTTCTATGAGGTGGAAATTATCCCACAAACTAGACAAGTATTTGTCCTCTACATCTCTATGTACGGTTACTCAGGGCTCTGATGTGAGTGATGGCACTGGCTAAGATTATCTAACAGACACAATTTGCTCATGAGTGGTTGCTGTAAGGATTTTAATTTTGGCTGGTCACAAATCCAACATTTTACTTTAGGAATAAAGCGGGGCTATTACCATACCTGACCTTTACCAATCTGTCTCATTTCCTTTTATAGCCTATGAACCAATGATCTGTCTACACCCCTAAGAGCAGATCCATTGTGTCTTGGTATGCAAGAACACCTTGAATTTCTAGAACACTTGTATTTGAGAATCCTTAAGTGTCCTACAAACGTAACCTGCAGCACCCCATGAGGATTTTTACAGCTTGTGTAGAAATGAGGCATAGACCCTTACTGATTTGGGCAAGGTCAATCACACAGCATGTCTGTGGCAGACCTGGAAAGATCTGGTATTATTTCAGCCCTGTGTGCTTGAATCACAAAAGGGTAACATTACAGATAAAGGGCTAATGATCCAGACTCCCATATCTCTTAAAAGTTCTGCTCTGGTTTAAGCATAAGTTATTGGGCTAGATGCCTCAATCACTCAGTGAAATTCTATGGCCTTTGTCATGCAAGAAGGTCTGACTTTTGATGCTCCTAATGGTCCTTTTTTTGGTCTTAAACATATATGAATCCATTAACATCCTTATTTCCAACTTGCTCAATTTTAATTTGAAAATAGGGTAACTGGACAACAGTATTCCTCATTTTAGTTGTAGAACAGGTGTGAAAAACACAAGAACGCTCATTTAGAGCCAAAATGAGTTGGATCCTACAAGTTCAGTTTTCACTTTTTTTGTATCTACCGTGCCACTTGCAGGTTGTGGACACAGCTACTTCTTTGAAAAAGAAATCCTGCTGAAATGAGATGGTGAAGTAGTGGTGGTCAAAGGTGGCATGCAAAAATCCTAAAGGGCATTGCACAATGGCCTTCTCATCATAACTGAGGATACAATTTCTCAGGGACTGCTCTAAAAACCAAGTTACACCAGTTAAAACTACCTCAGTGCCACAAAATATCTTGAGTTAAACCAGAGAATCTCCCGGGGGGGGGAGGCCTAGGTATTTGTTAGTGAGCTTTTAATCTTTTTATCAAGGAAGCTGCAAAATATAAGTGAAGTTGGACCACCCACAACAATTCCTTTCCTTTGTGGGGTTTACAACCTTTGGATACATGTAAAGAGTTAAAGGGTTCTCTTTCCTCCCCATCCAGTTTAGTCATTGTCTGGGTCACTTGATGGTGAACTCAGTTTCTAATACTCGATCAACAGTTGCACGTACAGTATTTGCTTATACTTGCAAATTTTTTAAAAGTAAATGTGTATGTGTAAAGTGGGTGTGGTCCTCCAGATCTGGCATGTTGATAGTGTACTCATGGTGCAAAGTTTACACTGGACCACCTGCACTAAAATGTTACTTCAATATTCAGTAAGAAATCTTCTGAACTCTTCCTCCCCCAACAGTGTCCCAGTGTCATTCAAACTATGGTCCCTGGAGCATCAGTGATCCACACAAACCTTCTACTTAGTTCATACAATGGAAATTCTCCGAGTGGCGTTTAGGGAAAAGTGGGTCCATGGCAGGATTTTTGTCTTACAAAGTGGCCTGAGACTTAAAATATGAACAACTGCCATAGATTAGTCAAACTCTTCATGGCTTTGACAAGAATGGTAACTTCACACATCAGAACCTTGGTCTTTTACATGAAATTACTACAATACAAGCAGGGATGGGAGCTGAAGATGCATCTGAAATGGTGACTTTGGTCTGCTTTGATTAAGTCTAGCATAAAAAAATCCTTGATTTATTTTTAGTCTATCCAGGTCTAGATACATATACAACTGGAGCACAGCTACAAAGCTGATAACAGAGGTGTTTTAGGAAATTAGGTCATGTTTCAGAACAATGGCTAAGTGATGTTCTATGTTAGCAGGTTACTCTGCTGTCTGATTTGGGAACTGCAACAAAACCGCATGTTCTGAGCCTGTGGATCCTGCCAGTGCTGGCTGCCAATCTAGTTTTGGACACTAAATGGTATCAATACCTAAAATGTAATAAGGCTGCAGACATGCTGTTTAAGAAGCAGGGCTTTTATCAGTATTCACATGGAATTGTATGTCTGACTGAAGTAAGGAGTAACAATCCTACCAGGGCTAAGTTCCTGCTGAAGTCAATGGAATCTTTGCCTGAAGTAGGGAGGAGTAAGCAGCCCAGAAAGGGGGATTTCTCCCCTCACCCCCATCATACTTCTGGTATGAAATGCTGACTCCAGGCAACTGGAATTATGTGAAAACTCTGTACCAACTGCTCTCCAGACAGGCAGCGTCTCCCATTGACTTCTGCTAAGCTTTGTTGTAATAGTTCATTGATCTACACCTCTACCCTGATATAACGCTGTCCTTGGGAGCCAAAAAATCTTACTGTGTTATAGGTGAAACCGTGTTATATCGAACTGCTTTGATCCGCTGGAATGCGCAGCCCCACCCCCCTGGAGCGCCGCTTTACCGCGTTATATTTGAATTCATGTTATATCGGCTCGCGTTATATCGGGGTAGAGGTGTATGTGTAGTTCACTCTCCTAAATACTGTACACATGTAATTGAGATTGTGGGGCATGAAGGAGATTGAGAAGACTCCCTCCTGTAAAGGAGACCGCTGTTTACACAGCAGAAGTGAAGGCTGGGTGTGCAGTATGCCAGACCTCATGGCCTAGCCAGTGTTAACAAATAGGGACATTCTTTGTGAAGCCAGTCAACCACTGTGGTCAGCAGCAATGATTGAGTATGAGAAACTAGGGTCGGGACTTGATTTCATTGGTACCAGGAAGCCCTCATAATCTTTAAGGCCAGAAGGGGCCATCATGATCAGCTAGTCCGTCCGTCCTGCACATCACAGGCCACAGAACCTCACTCATCCACTCCTGTAATAGACCCCTAACCTCTGGCTGAGTTACTGAAATCCTCAAATCATGGGTTAAGACTTCAAGTTACAGAGAATCCACCATTTACACAGTTTAAACCTGCAAGTGACCCATGCTGCAGAGGAAGGTGACACCCCTCCCCCCAGGTCTAAGCCCTGCCTGCTGACACTGAGCTTACTCTGCTGTTGGCACAGAGGCCTGGTCTACGGGGAGGGGGGGGGGGGGGGGGGGGGAGAGGGAGAGAAATCGACCTAAGATACATCGACTTCAGCTACGCTATTCTCATAACCTAAGATACACAATTTCAGCTAACTTACCTCGCGTCCTCACGGCGCGGGTCGACTGCTGCCACTCCCCCGTCGACTCCGCTTCTGCCTCTCACCGTAGTGGAGTACAGGAGTCGATGGCAGAGCGGTTGGGGATCGATTTATCGCGTCTACACTAGATGCAATAAATCGATCCCTGATAGATCGATCACTACCCGCCAATCGGGTAGTGTAGACGTACCCAGAGGGTGTTCAGGATTTGGGAGGGGTGTGGCCAGGTTGATCTGTCCCCATAACTGCCACCAAGCCATGGAAGTCTTGAGTTGCACTAACTAGCAGCTGGGGCCAAACTGGCTCTAGGCAGCTCCAGGGTCAATATAAGCCACAATTTCCTCTCCCATCTTTGCTCCAGATTTACGCTTGTGCAGAAATCGACCAATGCTCACTGCTTTGGGAGATGCATATGAACTCCAGCATTGGTCTCACTGGGAATGTTCTTTCCTTACAGAAGCTTTGCTTTGGCCCCCCACCCGACCCCTTTTTCAGGTATGGTGTTATCCAGCAAAGTGTAGATATGCCCCCTCCCCCCAGCAGCTCAAACAACCACTGGGTTTCGAAGTAGTTATTAAAATTGGCCTTCTAAGACTTGTGTGTGTTTCACTGAAGAGCCAATTCAGGATTGAGGAGTTTTGAAAAAAAGAAACCACAAGGGGAAAAAAAAGTTGCTAATCTCAAGCAGTCTTCACGATAGTCAATATAGAGAATTGTTGACAGTTCTCACTCTCTCACTCACTCAATCACTCACACACACTCTGGGGTGGAGGGAAAATTATATATGCAGTGAGCTTCTTTTAAAAACAAAGGAAAACTTATTTTTCTGTTTCTTGGAGTCTGAGTGAATATTTTACAATAAATTGTATTTGTTTGCGGTCTTAGATATACTTTCTATCTACCTTTATGTACAGATAGGACATTAGTTGTGTCCTTAGAGAATTCCATTTGCACTGCTGGTGCTGTGGCAGCATATTATGCAGGGGGGCTTAGACCATACCTGTGCATTGCAACATGATTTTGATAATCTGTGTAGATATGTAAACTTAGACTCAGTACTCCTGCTTAACTGAGACTGGATTGCTCGATTTTAAATATTTGGAGTAGGGATATCTTCCCATTGTCCTGACTCCCCTGTGGCTTGGCATCTGCTGTAATTCTACATCTCCCATGCCTCAGTATGATTTGACCTGTGCTTCAGTATTTTTTTTTTTTCCGGTTATGTAGAAGACCCCGTGAAGACCAATGTATGGCTGCAATGAAGAGCACAGGATGTGCAAGAGTTATTAGGAAGTTGTCACAAGTTCTAGGCTTCCCCATAGTCATTCATTTGCTAAGTCATGTGAAGACTGCAAACTGTCTTGTCACTAGGATTTTTGTTAACTTGAGTTAAGAACACATCTTTCTTGTAGTAAAAAGGAGGCCAAAGAGTGGGAGTACTGCTGAGGCTTGAAAGCATGCCTTACAGTAGTGGTCCCCAACCTTTTCCTTCTGGTGGGCGCCCCCCCCAAAAAAAAAAAAAACCCAAGCGCTGCCGGCGGAGGAAAAACAAAAAAACACCCCAAGCGCTGCCGGCGGACGCCAAGCGCTGCCGGCAGAGGGAAAAAAACAACAACAAAAAAAACCCGAGGGCTCCGCGGGCGCACTTACACCCCCCGGCGGGCGCAATGGTGCCCGCAGGCACCGCGTTGGGGACCCCTGCCTTACAGCCTCTGGTTTTGCAGGTGACTATTTTTACACAAGAGAAATTGAGGTTTTCATTCTAGTGTATAAAGTTGCTGGGAAGAGAGACTCATTTAAAAACACGGAGCATCACTGCTTGCTTGCACTTGGTCAAGGCTGAGCAAACTCTGAAAAGTCCATGTGCTCCAATCAAAACAATTACTTGCAGGTCTTAACCAGTTAGATAACTGCTCAACCATTTATATAAATGGTTCATTATCAACAATTCCAGTTCATTATCTAAGAGTCTGCTTCTGTTACTTATCCGTGAGTTTTCTACGGTTTCATTTTTTTTCTCTCTGATTTTATTATATTTTTAGGACTGAACGTTGTTCCTGAGAGAACACTGTGCAGACCTCCAAAGTAAAATGGTTGTGAATTCCAGAACAAAACATTTTTTATATTCCTGATTTTCTTTTATTGTTTGACACTCCAAAACTATGGACAAGTTGTGCTGAATAGGTCCATGCTGTACTGTGGACACGAATACTGATAGACTCTCTTGTGTACTGAAAGATTCGTTCAGCCTGAAATCTTGGCAGGGATTCTGGGAGCTGATGAAAAAACAGAAATGAAAGGTCATGTCTATTTAGTTTAGGTCTACTCAATTCTTCTTTTAAGAGCTGTTACTGTAGCTGAATGGGCAAACGTGCCAAAGTTGACAATTCCCAGATACAAACTTCTGTCCTTCGAGGAGCAGGCAGTAAACTCTACAAGGTAATATTTTAGATCCTCTTGTAACTGCATCTCTTTCAAGATAACAATTAACCTGAAAGGTCTGGGTGACAGAAATTCTGTGCTTCATAGTTTATGTAAAGGGAAAACTGCACGGTTTTCCATCTTAGTTGTGTCTGGTTTTAAGTATAACAAACTTTATTCCTAATTTTTATCTGAAGATTTAGCAAGTGGTGGTGTTCTGCCTCTTTAAGTCTGTGTGTCTGTCTCTCTCTCTCTAAGACTAAACAGGAAGTCTTTCCTTGGCAAATAGCATTTGTCTTCTTGCAGTTAAATTACAAGTCTCTCCTGTTAACCCAGGAATGCCTCTGAAGAGGGAAAGGCATGCACGCATGCATTCCAGTGTTTCCTTAGCACTAGTTCAGGCATGTGTGAAATACTCATATAGGCAACCACGTGTATGTCTGGGAGAATCTATGCTGTTGATTTCAAAATGCAGAATTAATGTCAGTATCCATGTATTGGAGAGAAGCGCCAAGGAAATATCTGTTGTCAAAATGCCACTGCTTGTAGCATGAGATAGATGGGTCACCACTGCAGTTACAGATCTCCATTTTCAGGGATTTACTAGCTTGACTCAGTGTAGCAGGAAACACTTGTTTGATTTTGACCTGAAAACTGACAAATGAGAGCTTGGATGAAGATTCCGCTTGCTTTGTAGTAATTAGAAAAAATGCTAGAATTAAATTTAAATTAATAAAATATCTTGGGTGCATGTTGTGCACTTATAGAACTCAAATTGCTGGTTCTTTGCTGTAAAAAGACTATCTGTGTACTTAAATGCAGTGTCGGAACACACTCTGCTTAAATTTCATTGTGAATCCACATTCCAATTAGTTAAATGCTTCTTGCACAGGTGATTCTTTTCCAGGTGCTTTAAAAGCTAAACCCTGTCTTCACATCTGTAGAAAGCATCTCATATTTTGGTTTTGTTAATTTAGTTTATATGAGAGGAGCACAGTAAGAATTCAGCACCTGGTGAAACCATGGAAGTGGAGTGAGGTACATGCCTGCTCCCTCTTCCATGTACTACCATGTGTAAGTAAACCCATGCTGCTCTTGTGCTGCCGCTCTACCATATTGCTCACTCTGGGATTAGGGACTGGCGGCAGTGTGACTTTGGTGGTAGTACCAAGATCTGTGGAAACAATATCCTTTCCCAAAGATCTTGGCCTTTCTGTACTTCCTATGAAAGGCCATCTGAACCCCCTTCTGTCAGAAACCGTACAAAAGGCTCTTGTACCTCCAGTGTTGACACTGACTGGGAACCCCACCAGTCTGTATCCTTTGTTTGGTTTGTAAACACGTTGGGAGTAGTTATTACTATTCTGGGTGTCNCCCCCCCCCCCCCCCCCCCCGTTTGCATAGACTCCCTTCCACACCACTTAACAGGAGTGTATGCCCCTAATTTATTCCCTCCCTCCCCCCGTCACTTTTTACAAATCTTGAATGATGTATTCCTGTTACTTTTCTTGGGACAGTGCATATCTGGTCTTGTTTATATGACTGATTGGTATGATTCAATTCCAATGTATAAAGCCAACAATAAGTGCATTCTCTAAATCCAATGGACAGTGTCTTAATGATGAACCTATCATAGGTGGTGATGGTTCTGAGCGAGAATCTCATAAGCAGATCTCCTGTTTGGGGGTGAGGGTGGGAATGGACTCAGTTAGATTGTCCATGCTTGGAGACTGGATCTTATTATATTGTAGAAATCTTAGGGAATAATGATGTTCAACTAGTAGAGCCATTAGGGCACTGATCAATGCCTTGTCAAGAGTCTCCTGGGTATGGGCAAGATATGAAATATCTAGCAGAAAGCCCCAACTCAGGCTTACAATGGAAAACCAGTTACAGTTGTAATTACTTTTGGAGTTACTATTGCTGCCCAGAGTTGCTATCAAAACATGGCCATGACACTCATGTCTCCAGCACAGGAGTGTGCCTTTTCCTGCATTGCCTTGACTTGTGGGGCCATATAGATGCACGGGTCTTGGATGGTTAAAGCATGAAAACAGATGGAACTTAATTAACAATTCTGATCTTTGAGCTAGAGTGGAATAAATCTATACACTTAACTGTGTGGTGCTAATAGGAGTAAAAAGTGGCAAAAATTTACTCTTGTAATTACGATTAAGCAGTGTTGTCCAATGGATGTGGCACTGGCATAGGAGTCAGGTAATCTGGGCTCTGTTACTTGATGTGCCACTGATTTGCTATGCGGTCTTGGGCAAGACAGCTCATCTGGGCCTCTTTTTCCCTTCCCACCCCACCCTTTAGTTTCTTTTAGATTGTAGTCTCTTCAGAACAGGGATGGTATTTCCATATTTTTATACTGTCCCCAGCACAAAAGGGCCCCAAGATCTGTTTGGGGGGGGGAGAAGAGTCTGTAGGCCCTACCATAATTGCAAAAATAAATAACACCCATTCCCTGTGTGGATATAAAAGGTATCTCTTATACAATAACTTCTGTCCAAAGAAGTGCTGCTGTTGGTGATTGGAAGGGGATTTTTCACTTAGTCTTGGGAAATTATAATTCTACTGAAAAATCACCCCAGGTGTCTCATCAATATAATATACATGTTTATGCCAGTAGCAACACCTTGACTGTCTGAAGTTATGATTTTTACCTCACATTGATATTGCTGTGAATAACTTAAAAACCCCCCACCAACAAACTTTTCAGAATAGCGAAAGCTAGCTCAGTCCTGATAAATTAGCTTGTTTATTCCAATCCTGCTGCTGGTTAGTGTAATGAAGCAGAAGTCCATTGTACATGCTCACTGGGTAGTGGTGGCTCTGCACAGAAGGGGGTAATTGAGTAGAAAAGCAGAATGCTCTTGGTGCATGGGAGAAGTTAATACCATGTGAGGTCACTAGGCTTCAAGCTTTAATCAATGTAGACATAATGCAATTGAGATTTTCTAAAGGGCTTGTTTATAGTGTGAGATCAAGGGTTAGTAGTTAATTTGAAATGCTGTAGGTGCATCAGAAAAGAAGGTACAGAATATACTTATCACAAATATCCTTAACAGTAGGATGGGATAGATGTGACTGTTTTAAATTTTGGGCTGAACCCATGTATAAGAAATGTTTTTAAAAAGGGCCCCTTAGATTACCTCTTCTCTAAACTACAGTTAATCTATGTACTGCTATAGATGTACCTAGTACTGCAAAATGCAATTCACAATTCATCTTTTTGTCCAAAAGAACCTGACATACTTAAACTAAACAGAGCCCTGAATATAGCAGAGCACAATACTGGACAAACAGGGTGGGAGTGTGATCTGTTGGAACACTTCATGGGACAGGTGGGTCTTCAGGGAGTGTGTGGCTCTCAGCTCCTTGTTGGAGAAGAAATGTGGGGTGCTTGGTGAATGTCAGTGGGGAAGATTGTTTGTTTTTATTTATTGGTAGTTAATTCTCTGCTCTTGCTACAGCAGAGAAGTTATTGTGACAGCCACCATCTTAGGGCTTGTCTACACTGGCAATTTGCAGTGCTGCAACTTTCTCACTTGGGGTGTGAACCCCCCCCCCAGCGCAGCAAGTTTCATCCCTGTAAAGCGCCAGTGTAAACAGTGCACCGGCGCTGGTAGCTATGCCTCTCGTGGAGGTGGTTTGTGTGTGGTGGTGGTGTGTGTTTTATTTTATATTTATTTATTCNCGCAGCAAGTTTCATCCCTGTAAAGCGCCAGTGTAAACAGTGCACCGGCGCTGGTAGCTATGCCTCTCGTGGAGGTGGTTTGTGGGTGGTGGTGTGTGTTTTATTTTATATTTATTTCCAAGAGCACTGGGAGAACTGTGCCGCGACCACACAAGCCATGTTAAAGCGCTGCCATGGCAGCGCTTTAGCGTTGCCAGTGTAGACTAGCCCTTAGCTAACAGCAGGGTTTGAACCCAGGACCTTCAGAGCTGAATTGAGGACTGTGAGGTCTTATCAACACTAAAGGGAAAAGTCAATCTAAGCTACACAATTTGGGTTGCATGAATAGCGTAACTCAAATCGACATAGCTTAGATCTGCTTACCGCAGGGTCCACACTACATGATGTCGATGGGAGACGCTTTCCCGTTAACTCCCCTTACTCTTCTCGATCAGGTGGCGTANGGTTGCATGAATAGCGTAACTCAAATCGACATAGCTTAGATCTACTTACCGCAGGGTCCACACTACGTGATGTCGATGGGAGACGCTTTCCCGTTAACTCCCCTTACTCTTCTCGATCAGGAGTTGACGGGAGAGCGATCGGCGGTCAAGTTAGCGCAGGGGTCTCAAACTCCTGGCCCGCAGGCCATCTGCAGCCTGCAAGCCTCCCCAGTGTGGCTGGCGGGGCTCCAGCAGTTTGGGGGCTGGGTCTCTCCNGAGAGCGATCGGCGGTCAAGTTAGCGCAGGGGTCTCAAACTCCTGGCCCGCAGGCCATCTGTAGCCTGCAAGCCTCCCCAGTGTGGCTGGCGGGGCTCCAGCAGTTTTGGGGCTGGGTCTCTCCCTTAGCCCCACCTGCCACCCCCTGGGCATTCTTCCCCCCCCCCCCCCCCCCGGGGCTCCCCCCCCCCCCCCCCCCCCCCTCCCCCCGGCCGGCCCCGCCTTGGAGTCCCAGGTAAGCGCTGCACCCCAACCCCCCCCCAGAGCCTGTGCCCCCACCCCCTCCTGCCCCCAAACTCCCTCCCAGAGCCTGCGCCTTGTTCCCACACACCCCAGCTCCCAAACTCCATCCCAGAGCCTGAACCCCAGACCCCCTCCCCCAGACCTCCTCCCCCACCCAAACTCCCTCCCAGAGCCTTAGGCAGGGGGGGGAGGAATTTTGGGGGGTGGGTTCTGGGCAGCATGAGTGATATTGGCCCGCTGGGAGGATTTGAGAACTGGCACTGGCCCTAAGGTAAATTCAATTTCAGACCCCTGATTTAGTGGGTCTTCACTAGACCCGCGAAATTGACCGCCAATGCATCAATCGCCACAGCGTTGATCCTCCGGTAGGTGTAGACAAGCCCTAATACTGACCTGCTTTGTGGAGGCTTTGTAGTAGAAATGATTTCAAGGAGGAGACTTCAAGTTCAAAGGGAGACATAACAAATTTTGTTTTTAATGTGGAACAAAGATAATGGAAGGGCCTTTTAAATTTTACATGCAAATAATTTTCAGAAAATGTGGTTTGTGCCTTATTTTACTTTATGATGTATAAAGCCCTGAGGTTCTTGGGGGAGGTATATTGTTCCCTCAATCCTTAACTGGAGAGTTGGAGGTGATGAAGCTTCAGCAAAAAGCTTCCTTTCTCCATGATTGATCAGTCATTTTTGTTAACACCTATTTCACTTCAATCAAAGTTTGAAAGTGATGGCTTTGTGTCCAGGCTAGAGCTGATCAGATGTTTTCCAGTGGAACATTTTTCCATTGGGGAAAATGCAGATTCATCTAAATTGAAGTGTTCCACGGGAATGTGTCAATTTTGATGAATTTCCGATGGAAAACTGCAAGCTCACCAGGCTGTCATGGAGCTGGGACTCTCAGGGCTACCAGGCTCTTCAGCTCCTGAGTCAGCTGGCTCCCTGGACTACCAGAATCCCAGCAGTCTGGAAACCATGCTCCAGAGCTCCTATCTCCACATCAGCCAGCCAGGTAGAATTTTTAGTTTTGAAATTTTCTAAATAGAACAATAACTTTTTTTTCTGGAATTTCCCTTCTGTGGGCAATTTAGAAATTTCTACTTTCTGTTCTGAAATGGAATTATGGTTAATCTGGGAATTTTCCATGGAGGGGAACCCTTCTGTGACACACTTAAATTGGTTTACAACTGGCTTATGTTGCCTTGGGCCCAAATTTGGTTTACAAGCCACATAGGGATTGGCATCAGTTTAGCCAAATATTTTTAAATCAATTTAGTTATGCAAGTTGAGTGTTTAAAAACAGCTCGAAAAATCCTTTCTCTTCTCAACTACTTAATTTTCACATCCTTGAGATGTCATCTCATTAGTCTTCAAGTCTGTCTAGCTTGGACAGGACCTGAATATTGAATGTGTATCTTAAAACAAATCCAAAACCAACAACCAACTTCAAGCTTATGCTATATTTCTCCC
>QXTE01000243.1:829936-865697 GCA_003942145.1 Platysternon megacephalum | reverse complement strand
TTTTTCCCCCCCCCCCCCCCCCCCCTATTTATGATGTAAAATGAACTCCTGAGGAGTTTAAAAAAATTCCTCCACTGCCTTCAGGCCTTCTATATAATGTATAAAGCAACAAAAAAGAGCCCAAGCCTGGTTTCTGGCCTGTTCCCTTTTCACTTGCAGGTCCTCCTTAGGAGAAGAGTGCAGCCAACAGGAGGAAAGGATGAGAGCAGAGATGTAGACTGGGCAGGGTTATACGTGGCCTTAAAGGTGAAGGCAAGAACTATGGTGCAGAAGGTAGACCAGGGATCTCAAACATGCGGCCCGCGGGGTTATTGCATACGGCCCGCAAGCTCCTCACGGGGCTCCCCCCCCGCCCTCCCCCAACGTTTACCTAGAGCGGCTGCCTGCCCTGCCCCCGGTGCGGGTCGGGCCGGAGCCCACCCCCCGCACTCCTGCACCCCAACCCCTTGCCCTGAGTCCCCTGCCGCACCCTGACCCCCTGCCCTGAACCCCCGCTGCACCCCGACCCCCTGCCCTGACCCCCTCCTGCACTCCTCACCCCAACTCCCTGCCCTGAGCCCCTGCCACACCCCACACCCCTCCTGTGCCCCCTGGGGGCAGGGAGGGGGCAGAGTTGGGGTGGGGATTTCGGGGAAGGGGTGGGAAGAGGCGGGGCCTCATGGAAGGGGTGGAGTGGGGGCGGGGCCGAGGGCGGGAGGTGGCAGTAAATGCGGCCCTCAGCCCAATGTACTAGTCCTCATGTGGCCCTCGAGGTCATTTGAGTTTGAGACCCCTGAGGTAGACTAATCGAGTGGCCCCTCATGACTGGAATCGCTTTAATTTCTTCTTTGAGTAGTGTCCTGTGCATGCTCTACCGCAGGATATGTGCGCCCCTTTGTGTTCTTTGGAGATTTTTCTTCAGCAGTGTCCATGGTCTGCAACTGCACCCTAGATATTCTCATCCTCTGGTATTGAGGGGTGGGGATGCTGCCACTCCCAGTTCTTCTCAACCATCTGTGGCTTGAGAGGGAGCGTCACTGTGTCTGTTAGCTAGCCATGTGGCTTGCTACCTCTCTCACTGTTTGTTCTTTTTACTAATTTTGTGTTCTGTTATTTAGCACAGTTCGTAGTTTTTGGGGGAGGGGGCAAGTTGAGGGGAGGGATATCCTCATCTTAATTCGTATGCCTGATAAGGGCCTTTGTTTTTTCTTGGGCCTCAACCCACAGCCTTGAGTAACAGGTTATGCCCAAGACCCATGGGCTTAAACCCGGCTACAGGTCTTTTTCCCCTCAGTGCTGGACACTCAAGCTGCCTCCACTGCTTCGGAGAGACTTTTATCCCCTCCAAGTGTAAGAGCTGTTTAGGATTTAAAAGCAGATCAAGAAAACAGAGGGAGAACAGGCTAAACTCCTGTTAATGAAACATTCCCTGAAACCCACAGTGTCCGAGTCACCCCCTGGGCATCTGATTCAGTTGCCCAGAGAGCCCTCATGACTGTCGCTGCTGCAACAGTAAGCAAAGACCCTGTGGTTCCCCCAGACCAGGGGTCAGCAACCTTTCAAAGAAGAGCAGCCATTTTTTGTTTTGTTTTTTTGTCTTTGACTTAAATATTTCGAGAGCCGCATCAGCTAAGCTACTTGTAGAGTTAGAATGTATCAACTCCTAATAATTGAACATATTAAAGTTATTACTACTCACCAATACTTTGAATGCAACGTCTGCTGTTGGACATCTTTAGGGAGTTGCTCAATGTTTGGTAAATATGCTGTGATTTTCATTTTCAAGCAGGACTCAAGACTAACATCTTGCAGTTGGCTCCTCAGTTGCCTTTGTAATGAGCTGTTTGAATTTGAATATAAACAGGAAAGGGTTCTGGGCAGGGAATTGGGGTGCACAGTCTGGGAGGGAGTTTGGGTGCAGGAGGGGGTTCTGACCTTGGGCAGGGGGTGTGAGGTGCAGGCTCTGGCCAGGAGGCGCTTACTACAGGGGGCTCCCGGCCGGTGGCACAGCAGGGCTCAGGAAGGCTGCCTGCTGGCATGTCTGTGCACCCCTGGTGCAGGGGAGGTGGCTCTACGTGCTGCCCCTGCCCCCAGCACGGTCCTCACAGCTCCCATTGGCCAGGAACCATTGACGGGGGTGGTGCTTGCAGGCACAGGCAGTGCACGGAGACCCGCTGCTCCCCTCCCCCCAAGGGGCGCACAGAGACATGCCAGTCGCTGGCCGGGAGCAGCCTGTGGTAAGCACTTCCTGGCCACAGCCTGCACCTCACCCCCCCTCAAAAAACAGCTCCGGAGCTGCAGGTTGCCAACCCCTGCCGTGGACCATCAAAAGAAAGAGCCCCTTTCTCAGAACAGGATAAGTAGGGGAAAGTCACCCTCTTGGTCTGGATTTCAGGAGACATCGTGTTTCCCCCTAAGGGTACTACTGGGGGCCCCCGTCTCCTCAGCACTGGCTAGAAAAACCACCTGTGTACTGAGAAGCCATCTGTTAAACAGCTTACAGCAGCACCACAGCTGGCACCAGACTCAGTAACTCCAAAGCACAAGGGCTCTAAGCTGAAATCCTTGTCAGTACCACCTTCTGCTGCCAGCAGAAAAGGGCATCGAGGTCACACTTCAGCACAGTCTCCAGTACACCTGACATACTAACTCCCGAGAGTACTTTTCCTGTACCCTCCAGGCTCTTGCTGGGAGGATCTTTGGATCCTGGGAGGATCTGAGTCACTTTTGCCTCAGGGTAACAAGGCAAAAGTTACCCTGCTGCTAATAACTTACCTTCCAGAATCGACCTACCCTCCAGTATCAAACCAGTCACCAGTTCCTCATTCCAACTGGTACCATCTCACCAGCCAAACAAAACTTGACCGCCGTACTGATGTGATTATTGGATCTTTTCCCCAGCCCCTGGCACCCACTCAACTAGCAGTACTAGCACCACTTGCCCCTCTGATGGACCTGGGGTTTGACGCCTGATCTGATTCTGAGGTGTCCATGCAAGGCTCCATTCAACTAGGGCTCAGTCCATATCTCTCTTGTCCTACTGAAAAGCATATCTATCTTGGACGTTTACAGAGCAGCCACCTGGTCTTTAGATGTAAATTTTTTTTCCCAGCCCAAAGCTATCGTGCCTGCTTCCAGAGCTGATGTGGCTTTTGGTGGTGCTGTTGTTCAGTCTGTACTGAATCCATCACTTCTGCACCCTCTTCTGTAATTGGGGAACTATTTGGGAATCTCCTGTGATAGAACACCCATAGGGACACTACTTGAAGAGCTTACTTACCTTGTACGGTAACTCAAGTTCTCTTAGGTGTGTGTGTCTCTATGGGTTCTCCACTACCTGCCCTCCTTTTCTGCCTCCGAATCTTTGTGCTGGACCTTGGAAACTGGAGAGGTGGTGGATCCACCTCTCTTCCCTCCTCTCCCCTCCCCCGATATACCCTCATACCAAAGCGCAAGGATATTTAGGGCCCGTGCACAGGCCTGCAGACACTGCTGATGGAAAATCTCCAGCCAAGAGTGCATGGGTGTAAACACGCTTTGTGGTGGAGCACCCCTAGAAACACATCTCAAAACTCCAGTTACTGTGCAAGGTAAGTAACACATCTCCTGTCATCTCAGTCCTATTTGCTGCAAAAGTTTTGTGCCAGAGGAAGGCAAGAGTACTCCTGTGTGACCGACTGTTTAAGGCATCATCAAATATTCAGAATTAACTATCAAACATGTAACAAACTTCCATGTCTTGTTTTATGGGAGAGTGGTCTGTATGTAGTTTAAAAAAACTGAGCTGATAGTTTAGTATACTAACTATTGGAGGTCATCGGGTTAGTCCTTTATTAAGGACCTGGCATCAAACACTCTGCAACACCCTACATAGGCTTTTGTAGCCTGGTGGGGTTGTTTCACATCAAATACTGGCACAACTGAACTTAAAATCTTGCAGTGGGGGCTTGTCTACATGCGGAAGTTAGTGTGAAATAACTAGGGTGGGAAGCTAGTGCGATATGGTTGATTGTATTTTAACTCCCCATGTGGACACTTATTCTGCATTTAAGAGTGCCTCTTTGTGTTATAGGTTAATCCTTCCTAAACCACAAAAAGGCACTTGTAGGGCATGTCTGCAGTGTAATCGGCTGTTGTGACCGCATGTGCAGCATGTACAGTATAAACATACTTGAGCTAGCTGTGGTCACACTAGATCAAAGCTACCTCAATTAACAATAGCAGTGGAGCCGCAGCTGTATGGGTTAGTCGCACCCCCTTGGGTACATACTCAAGCAGGTGCTTCACTGTTGTAGTTGTTACTTGAACTAGCTTTGATCTGGTTAGATCAAAGCTAGCTCATATATCTTCATGTGCTGCAATCACACTTCCCGATTGCAATGTAGACATACCTTCTGCAGAGCAAGATTGTTCACATGTGGAGCTAATGCACAATAGCTATTCTGAGCTGGCTATTATGGGCTTTTTTCCCATGTAGACAAGCCCAAACAAAATAAGTAAGTATTTTTGGCAGATAGAAACGTGGCACTAGGTTTTGGGGTAAGGGTTGAATCTGGGTGCTCTGAAGGAGAGAAGATTAGAGTCCCAAAAATATGAATGAACCGTTAGCATCAAAAAAGTGGTGGAGGGATATATGGAATGTCAAACTGGCAATAATAGCTAGCAATTTAAATAAAATAATGGCGATCTCACTAGCAAGACCTCAAGGTTGTAGGTTTTTTTTTTTTTTTTTTTTTAAATGGTCCTGAGAACAGTGCAGCACTACCAGCTTAAGTCTTCTGGCTTCCTAGAACTAATTGATCTATGATAAATAATACTTGAAACTTAAGTTCTTGCTTAAGTCTTGGTTCTTGAAGTTACATGAATTACTTAAATTGAAATACCCCTAATCCTAATAAATGATGGCTTGTTTCATGGATATGACTTGAGTGGAAGACCCATGTATCATTAGCTACAGAATTACTTTTAATATTAAAAGTTGGAAAAATTGTCTAGGAAATTATTAGGGTGGTACCACAGTGTGTAGCTAGGAGAATGCAATAACAGCAAAGGAAATTTAGCTGAAAATTCAGGAAAACCTCTTCCCAAGGAGAGCTACTAGATTTAGCAAGAAGGAGCAATGTTGCTTGAGAGATCTCAGTCTAGTTAGGATAAAACAATCGACTAAAAATATCAAAGGGTATGGTGCTTCCCTGGAAGACTGCTGCATAGTCTGGCTAACTGTGTAAACTGGAATTTTCTTGCCCAAGGCTTGTGGCTTTTTTGTGAGTAAGGAGTCTTTGCAGTTGCTTGTTGCAGAGGTGGAACAGTCTGACCCCCTAGTTAGTCAGACAGATGACCAGTTTGTCAGCAAATACCTTCCAGACAAACTAGTTACAATATGGATATGAACAAGCTTTGAACAGTGATGTTGTCGTAGCCATGTTGGTCCCAGAATATCAGAGAGACGAGGTGAGTGAGGTAGTAGCTCTTATTGGACCAAATTCTGTGGGTGAGAGGGACAAGCTTTTGAGCTACACAGCTCTTCTTCAGGTCACCACCTGTAGCTTGAAAGCTTGTCTCTCTCATGAACAGAAGTCAGTCTGATTAAAATACAGTACAGGTCTGTCACATCTTAGGCGCATTTAACATGTGCGATTTCAGCTTTATGCGGTCAGCAAAAACAAGGAAAAAAAACAAAACAAAAAAAGAGAAAAATAACAATTTAAATACTGTTTCTGTAGTGTGGGCGATTCTGCCCTCCATTACACTCAATGTAATTTTGACTATACGCGGTTTTCGCTTTAGGCGCTGACCGCGGAACGTAACCCCCGCGTAAGATGAAACAGACCTGTATTTTAATACTATATTACCTCCTCCCCTTGTCTCTCTGAACAGAGTGTGAGAAATGGCAAATAATATTCATTGCTTGAATCAGGACTTCTTTGAAGAAAAATGAGCTACAACAGGCTACTGAGATGCCTCTTGTGTTCATCTTCTATGCCTGCCCACCTGTGAGTGTTCTCTGGATATCCTGGACTGTGAGTGAGTTACCTTATTACCTCCTCCCTCTAGTGAGAGGGGGGAGTCTTGTGGGTGTCAGCTCCTTCAACCACTCAAGCTGTCTCCACTGGGCTATGCCAGCCCTTCCTTCGCCTTACAGGCTAACAATAGGTGAAGCCTAATCCCTTTGTTTGATCCCCTGTGATATCCAGCTCCTGATACTAGCTAATCTCAGAAATCCCAGATCCTTTGCGCCCAAAGATGCAACATATCCCAGTTTACAAGTTTTTTTCCTGGAAATAACACTTCTGTAAACCACATGGCACTTCTGAGTAAAACAAAGTAGGTTTATTTAAGAGAGAATAAAGATTTCTCTAGAAACGAGAGAGTGGTGGAAAAGCAAGTGGTTACCATACAATACAAAACCAAACCATGAAACATGCTGAACATACGCTTATCAATAGTTTCCTTTCCTATCTATTAGACTGAAATGGGCATGGGGGGGTGGGAGGAGGGGAGAGGGGAGAGAGAGACAGGATTAAAAAAACCCTTACTCTATTGCCAAGATGGCAGGCTTCTTAGTAACCAGGATCCAAAATGTTAATGAGAGCACTTGCGCTTCCCCAAGTGGTTTTCTCAGTGAATGGAGCCAGAGTGCCCTTCCCTGTACTCTGATACTGGAAAGTCTTTTGTTTCTGTTCACAGCCAGGGTGCAGCTCTGTCTGCAGTAATGACTCTCTTCTCTTCCTCCTCCTCTTTCCCCCCCCCCCCCCCCCCCCCCCCCCCCCCCCCCCCCGGTTTTGATTGATTTGGTGATGTTTTTCATTAATAGTTCTGGGAGGGAGCAAGCTTGGTCAGTTGAGCCTTCCTTTACCTCACTGGCTGATTAGGGAGGAATGACAACTCCCTCCTGCCTGGATGGGCCATCTGTGAGGCCCATTACTTCTTGGTGATTTAAGCTCTATTCCAGTCCATAAAGCAAACTTCCAATATAAATACATTGTTCCTTTAAATGCGACCTGTACATACCTCTTGTAATGATTTGAGTCTTGATAAGTTACAAGCTTTCTGTAGACACCTCATGATATCCCTTTATGGATAAATACCCTGCAGGATGTGTGTTTAATAGTGTAATGAGTCTGTCAGGTCTGAAGTGAAAGCTATTGACAAAGAGCAGGGGAACCCTTTTGCTAAGCAGTCTCTGTTACACCATCACAAATGGGGGGGGGAGGGAGATCTGGATAAACCTTGGTGGTAAGAAGACTTGGAGGTGACCGTTGGTTATGCTTCATGCACCAGCAATATTGCATGCACACTCACACCTTGGAGATTCAGCCTCACCGCCCAAGAAGTGAATGCTATGAGTTGCTGTCTCGACTTGGCTAGAGGAAGGATTTTTTCATCCAAAAATTGTACTGACACAGTTCAGGTCAACCAGCATTAGCAACGGTGGGAACTCTAGTGTGGCTGGCTTTCTGGCTCCAGCAGCCGTTTTCAGCACCATGTTGATTAGATGGCTCGGAGCATGTGTAAGCAGACATTGTGCTGAATACACTTGCAGGTGCCAGATAGCCTTTCCCAGTTATGCTCCCAATGTGGCTAACTCTGGAGGTGAACTAGTGGTGGTGATAGAGCAGTGGTCCCCAAACTGTGGGTCCCTGCCCTTTAGGGAGGGGGGGGGTCAAACTTTTTTGGGGGTGGGCACAGTCTGGCCCAGGTCAGCCCACACGGGTTAGGGAGGGAGTGCTGCCCGGCCCTGCTCTGCCTTCAGGCTCTGCTCTGGCCCTGCTCCCCGTGCTCCTGGCTGCAGCCCCAGCCCCAACTGTGGCCCCTGGCTCCTGGGGTGTGTGTGTGTGTGTGTGTGTGTGTCCAAAAGAGTTTGGGGACCCTTGTGTTAACAGAAAATACCTCTAAACCTTGCCTACACCAGTGGCTCTCAACCTTTCCAGACTACTGTACCACTTTCAATAGTGATTTTTGTCTTGTCTACCCCCAAGTTACTCCAAGTTTAAAAACTACTTGCTTACTAAATCAAACATAAAAATACAAAAGTGTCAAAGCACACTATTACTGAAAAATTGCTTGCGGTCTCATTTTTACCATATAACTAAAATAAATCAATTGGAATATAAATACACCTCTACCCTGATATAAGGCTGTCCTCAGGAGCCAAAAAATCTTACCACGGTATAGGTGAAAGTGTTATATTGAACTTGCTTTGATCCACTGGAGCGTGCAGCCCTGCCCCCCCAGAGCAGTGCTTTACCGCGTTATATCCAAATTTGTGTTATATCGGGTCATGTTATATTGGGGTAGAGGTGTATTGTACTTGCATTTCAGTGTATTGTGTATATAGAGCAGTATAAACAATTCATTGTATGAAACTTTAGTTTGTACTGACTTCGCTAGTGCTTTTTATGTAGCCTGTTGTAAAACTAGTCAAGTATCTAGATGAGTTCATGTACCCCCTGGAAGACTCCTGTGTACCCCCAGGGGTATGCAGTACCCCCAGGGGTATGCAGTACCCCTGGTTGAGAACGACTGGCCTACACTAAAGAATTTCTGAAAATATCCCCGTTCTGACACACTTCCTGATTAGAAGTCCTTGTACTTGGTTACCTCTAGTAAATTATCTAAACAGTAATTACTGCATTTGTTTTTCATTACAACAGCAATTGTAGAACTCCGGCAACAATACCACACTGTGTTATGCTCAGAAATGTCATTTTTAATTACCTTTCTACTGAAATATACCAAGGCACACATACAGCTGAACCAAATGCAAGCACGTAAACTACATGGTTAAAAACAGCATGCTTGGCACCAATATTTAACTGAAATCTCTTGATTGTAGTTGTTTTTCATAGCACTTTGTAATACTGTTGGTTGACTTGGCTGCAGTTTCACAAAGCATTTTCTCCACTTGGTTCAACGCTTTCTCCAATTTAATGGGATCTGAGCCAAACAAGTAATGTAAGCCAAGTGGCAATGCTTGTTTGGTGTGTGGTTCCTGACAAGAAATATATAGAGTGTCTTTTCTTTCTCAAAGCTATAACTTTGGCTGGGGAGATATCTGAGGTTGCAGGCCAAGTACCTAAAATCATAATCAGCCAGCAATGAAAACATCTATTTAAAGTCATAATGAGTTGCATCAAAGCAGGAAACATTAAAGTAGAAACCATGATCCCTCTTAATTCAGAAATGCCTGCCTTAAATCAAACACAAAGACCTTACAGTGTGTATAAAAGCTCCAGGAGAGCTTGTCTGAAACATCTGGCTTTTTTCTTAAAAAAACACACAAAACAAAACTAGAATTCCAAACTCTTCATGCAAAGCTGCTGTTTTTTGTTAGTCATCAGTGCTAGATTACTGTCTTGTCGTGGGGATAGAGGAATTTAACACTCTACTGCTAAGGTGCGTGTTTAATGGGGTGGTGGGGGATGGAAAAAACAGACACAAATGTTACATAATCATGGACACAAAGTTGCCTTTTAAAAACCTATTTCTTGGTTTTAACCATAGGATTATCAGGGATTTGTTTTTGCTGGGGCTGTGATAACCTATACTTTGCTTCTCATGGCTCCCTAGTGGGGCCTGTGGAAGTAGTGAATAGATGGAATGCAGTGCAGGGACTATTGGAGAGGGGCATTATATGTCTGAGGAGATTGTCATGCCCTGACGCCCCTTTATTCCAAAGTCATGGTTTTTATAGTGGAGGGCAAAGACAACGAAAGGGATCTTTGTAACAAAAAGATCTGTGCAGTTACTGTAGGCAACTGACTTTAATAACCTTCCCAGACAAAACACATATATTGAGAGCTGTAACTAGACATTTTAGCGGCCACTGACAGCAAGCATATTTGCGCCCCCTGCTGGTTTTCCCCCCCAGCATTTTTCTGCCCCCATGACTTTGTGCCCTGGGTGGCTGCCCCACTTGCCCCACCCTGGTTACAGTCCTGCATGTATTGGCTATGTTGATCTGTTTCTCAGTTCATCCAAGTACCTGAAAATAACGTTTTGAAGTAAAATTGTGACGGTAGTAGCCCCCCCCCCCCTCCCCCCCAGCAAACTTCCCTTTGAGCTTCAACTGTCCAGCCTCCTCTTGGAATAACACACACTTCTTGCCCTAATGAGCGCCTTGGGGCTTCTCTACACTCAAAGCACCACAGCTGCACCACTGTAGTACACCANCCCCCCCCCCCCCCCCCCCCCACCACCATCTCTCCAAGAGGCAGTAGCTAGGTTGATGGAAGAATTCTTATCTACCCTGATCAGTGTGGACTTTTCACACTTTTGAGCGATTTATAGTTGTGATCTGATTTTTCTAGTGTAGACCAGGCATTGTTCTTGTCAGTTATAATAACTTCGTGTTAAATCTAAACTCTAATTTTACAAATTAGCTCAGTCAAATAGACCAAAGGGGCAGTACTAACATTTTAAAAATTGTGCAAGTAGACCTGTGTGTAATGTGTATATATGTGATGTCTCTGATTCTTCAGCCATTCTATCGGTGTTTAGGCTTGCTGGTGGTGTGTGTGTGTTCCAGCTAATTACAAAAATCAGACTGACCAGGATTTTGTCCTGTGAATTCCTAAACCTTGCTGTGTAATTGGAACTGCTGCAATTTGCATGTGGGTTTTATTATGTCCTGAGTAAATCAACATATCAAAAAGCATTACCAGCAAGTTCTTTACCGGTTGTTGAGAGCTAATGGTGACCGCATGAAAATAGAATTCTGTAAGAGCTTAGAGTCTGCATTGAGTCTAGCCCCCTTCTTTCATATTTAAAATGACCACACTTACCAGGTCATTTTCTTCCTGTAGAAGTTTTGGCCTGGCTCACTGGCATTGTGCATGCTATTTTTTTTATTTTTCCCCTCCCCTGCCTAGGTGATAGAGTGAAAATATGTAAATGGTTGGAGGGTGTTTTGAATCTTACCCTTTCAAGTAATTTTAGATGAAGTTTTCATTTATATTTTCATATCACAAGGGCACTTGTTGACATCCGTAATGATTGAGTAAAGCCAGTCAACTTTTTTGTGTTTTTGGGGGGGAATTTTTTAAAAAATTTGTGTGGAAAATTTTTCACTTTTCAAAACGTTCTGGTGTTTCAATGAAACAAAAATCAAAAGGAACATTTATTTTTCAGAAAATACTTCTCTGACCAGCTCTAGCTCCGAGTTCAGAAAACTGGATAATCGAAATCAATGCAATAGAGTATCTTATATTAATGCTACATCACTCGTAATGCTTCAGAAAGCTGGATATCAGTTATTAAACTAGCACTGTGGTAGGAATGATCTAGTGGACATTATTGTGAGATCAAACTATAGTGAAATTGGTTGCTATGAAGAATGGTGGAGTGTTCTGGTTTTGTAGTGACTCTTTAGTTTATTTGGTATAATGCACATCTAGATATAGCCTTATACTGTAAATACTAGTCATAATATTTTAGACCTATTATGACTTCCAGCACTTACCAAGTGTAGCCATATTTGAGAAAATGCCAGAGAGCTCGACTGGATGAACCAGAATGCAAGCTGATGTCACTACCTTTTTAAAATACTGGTTGTGGTTTTTTAATGGGTGGGGTGTGGTGGTGTCGCAGGGGGAAAGGAATATAACATTTAAGGAATATCTTGATTGCCTCACTCTTTTGAGAGGCTAGTCCTTGCAGCTCAGTTGCTAATTGTAACGACCATTAGAAGTGAACTAGTGGGAGACAAGATAAATGCACGCACACTTCTTATTTCTCCTTGAGTACTAGGGCAAGCATTTATTAAACTGAGATGTTTTGAATCTTGGAACCCATGACCCTAATTTAGGTAATCACTATTTAAGATGGTCCTTACATCCCACTGAAATCAAACACAAAGTTAAGTGTATTTTAGATGCTTTCCTGGATTGGGGCCAATGCAAACTCTTTCCCTTCTGGTCATAATAACCTGATGGACTCTAAATGTCCTGTATCTAGAGACAATGTGGCATATATATTATAAGATTCTTTTTGGGGGTATTTTTGATTTTGTTTTATACTAATGGCAGTTGGGTGTAAAGAGGAAAAAGATTGTTTTCATTTAACAAAATAATGCAAAAATTTTTGTGATGCCACAATTTCCATAACCAATTGATACCAGAGCCCTGGCTTTTTAGACTTTGGTTTAGGCAGAAGCAGCAAGAATGTTTTCATTTAATGTTAGCTGGTCCTCTTCTCTTCTCTTTTTTTTTAAATGCCACAGATGGGATAGTTTCCCTGACATGTTTTCTGCTTTGTATGTAGAGAATGTTTGTTTGGTGCTTCTAAAGACAATCTGGAAGTGATTGCATGCTTCATGAAATGCCCAAATGCTGTGAAAAGCACAACTTTTTTCCTGGTTCAGTTTTCCTTCTGCCACTTCCCACTCTGGAAAATAATTCCTACTGTGTATCACACAAGACTGCAGGAATATGAACACCCAGCTAGGAATGGGAGAACTTTGTCATATTTAGAACCCTCTCAAAATCATGATTGCTAGATTTAGAATCAGAATGATTCCAGTTCCACTTAGCTCCAGGGTTTGTGAGTTCTCTGATGCTTATGTGTAGCTTTAAAATATTTATTTCCCAGGTGACACTAGAAACATGACAGAACTACTTTGACACAAGAATAATCGTTTGTTTGCATTGCAGTGATGTTAGAAATACAGGTTTTGTTTTAAGAGAGAGGCGGGAGGGGAAGCTTTTAAAAACCCCAAACACATCACATCCTTTGATTCCTACATCCAATACTGAAGGACTTGCTTGGGGTTTCATTTGTTTTATTCATCTTTTAAGACAAAGGGAGTGACTTTTTTTCTCACATTGGTGTAAATCAGGAATAACTGTATTCAAGACAAAAACGAGGAGTACTTGTGGCACCTTTAGACTAACAAATTTATTTGAGCGTAAGCTTTCATGGGCTAAAACCCACTTCATCAGATGCATGGAGTGGAAAATACAGTAGACGTGCATATATACACAGTACACGAAAAGATGGGAGTTGTCTTACCAAGTTGGGGGGGGGGGAAGGGGTCAGGGGTCAGTGCTAATGAGACAATTCAATTAAAGTGGAAGTGTGCTATTTTCAACAGGAGGAAAAAATCACTTTGGTAGTGGTAATAAGGCCAATGTAATCAAGGTGGCCCATTTCAAACAGTTGACATGAAGGTGTGAGTAACAGTAGGGGGAAGTTAGTATGGGGAAATTTCACTACAGAAACTAACTTTGCCCTACTGGTTCATGGAAAAACAGCATAATGTAGACAAGGCCATTGGGTATGAATACAATGGCAATCCAACGTAATTGGGTTTCTATATTCTGTCTACACTACAGCCCTCCCTGCATAACAGGGTTAGGTCCCATCTACACTTGAGCTCTTTATCCAAGTTGTAATTGTGTGTCCTCTGAATTGGTTATAGCTGTGTAGTGTAACAGGTCTGTGTGTCTGACTCACTCACTGACACATAGGGAAATCAGATCAGTTCTGGGGGCTAGGGCAAGGGGAGGGGGGACGACAAATGCAGCAGCACTGAATTTCAGTGCTAGAAACTATTAAATTCATGGATGTCTTCCAGATGGTACAGTAGCTTCAGACACTCATTGTACTGTCCAACTTGCTGCTTTTTTTTTTAAGTCATGATCCAGCAGCAAGAGAAATACCCTAGCAACATGCTTTGATTCAGTTAATCAGAGCAGGTCGTTATCTCATCTGTATGATCGTGACCATTTTATTTATCAGTTACTGATATGAGTATGTGCTTTACACAGGGACTTGCTTACTGGGACATATTGAAAGGGAATGTGGGCAAAGTAAATTGCCATGACCAATAATATTCAGTTCATCTCTGTTATTGTTGAAGGTACCTGGAGCTGAATCCATTTATTCCCTTTCCACCAGCTAATCTTATTTTGATCCCACTGTGCAGTCACACTCTTATGTCTGTCTGCTTACCTAATAAATTGAACACTTTTTACTTTGCTGCAAGATTAAGCAGAAACTGGGCCATGAAGGATAAATATTTGTTGGAATATAAGCCTCTTGGGTAACTTATTAATATGGTAACTGAACATGGGGACTGTAAATTTTGAGAAACTTCTCCTAATAGTCTTTAAAGAAACAGGTATTTTTATTGGCAATATGCTGATCTTCATTTGATAGGGCTCTCTCTCATACCAACTGAACTCAGAGGCAATTTCTATGCATTATTTTCTCCATTCAACTAATCTGCCGCCACACCTCTTCACAGAGGTGAGAGAGAGGCTATGTTCTTCTGACCCCTACATTCTTGGGCATAAACAAACAAGGGAAATACAGCCTATATGGAGCTGTTATAAGGTGGGTGCATAACTGGTTGGAAAACCATTCCCAGAGAGTAATCATCAGTGGCTCACAGTCAAGCTGAAGAGGCATATAGGAGGGTTCCACAGGGATCAGTTCTGGATCCAGTTCTGTTTAATATCTTCAATGATTTAGAAATGGTAGAGTACATTTATAACGTTTGCAAATGATACAAAGCTGGGAGGAGTTGCAAGTGCTTTGGAGGATAGGATTAAAATTCAAAATGATCTGGATAAACTGGAGAAATGATCTGAGGTGTAAATAGAATAAAATTCATTAAGGACAAATGCAAAGTACTCCACTTAGAAAAGAACAATCAGTTGCACACCTACAAAATGGGGAAATGATTGCCTAGGAAGGAGTACTGCAGAAAGCGAACTGGGGGTCATAGTGGATCACAAACTAAAGATGAGTCAACAGTATAAAACTGTTTGCGTTGTTTGTTTGTTTTTGTTTTTTTTTGCGCACATCATTCTGGGATGTATTCGCAGGAGTGTTGTAAGCTAAGACATGAAGTAATTCTTCTGCTCTAATCCATGCTGAGTAGGCCTCAGCTGGAGTGTGGTGCCCAGAAATGGACACAATACATGTCAGGAAAGATGTGGACAAATTGGCGAAAGTCCAGAGAAAAGCAACAAAAATGGTTACGGGTCTAGAAAACCTCTTAAGCACTGGAATAAACTGCCTAGGGAGGTTGTAGAATCTCCATCATGGAGGTTTTTAAGAGCAGGTTAGACCAACATCTGTCAGGGATGGTCTAGATCAGAGGTGGGCAAACTATGGCCTGCAGGCCACATCCGGCCCGCGGGACTGTCCTGCCCAGTCCTTTTGCTCCTGGCCGGGGAGGCTAGCCCCCGACCCCTCCCCTGCTGTCCCCCCTCCTCCGCAACCTCAGCTCGCTGCGCCGGCAGCGCTTCCGGGCGGCGGGGCTGCGAGCTCCTGCCGGGCAGCATGGCTGCGAGAGCTGCCGGCCTGCCCCGGTGCTCTAGACTGCGCAGCGGCATGGCTGGCTCTGGCCAGGCGACACGGCTGCCAGTCCTGGCGCTCTGAGCAGCATGGTAAGGGGGTGGGGAGCAGAGGGGTTGGATAAGGAGCAGGGGGCAGTTGGATAGGTGTGGGAGTTCCAAGGGGCCTGTCGGGCGGGGGTGTGGATAGGGGTTGGGGCAGTCAGGGGACAGGGAGGGTTGGATAGGGGGTGGGATCCTGGGGGGCAGTTAGGGGTGCGGGTGTTCAGGGGGATTGGATGGGTTGGGGATTATGAGGGGGGGCAGACAGGGTAGGAAGTGGTAGGGGGCAGATAGGGGGTGGGGGCCAGGCTGTTTGGGGAGGCATAGCCTTCCCTACCAAGCCCCTCCATACAGTTTCGGAACCCCGATGTGGCCCTCAGGCCAAAAGGTTTGCCCACCTCTTGTCTAGATAATGCTGGGTCCTGCCTTGAGTGCAGGGGACTGGCCTAGATGACCTCTCGAGGTTCCTTCCAGTGCTGTGATTCGATGCAAGGTCTTGAATGCTGCAGACCTAATGTGGTGTTGCTGCCTTGGGTTGGGCAGGGAGTTCGTACCAAAAAGCACAATTGTGCAGGGAGTTTCTCCACATTGTAGGAACATATCTGGATACCTAATTTAAAGACCTGTAGATCTCTTCTTTCTCTTCTCTCCTCTCCCCACCCCTGCAGCGTATAGGAGACTATCCAGCAGACATAGGTTGATGGGTGGCTACTACAGTCTGAAGGTTGCATAAGGGTATAGTGTAGCTCTGCAGACTGAGAGCATTCAACTGCAGACAGTCATTTCACGCCTTTTTTCATGGGTTACCCATGCAGATGCCATAGCATGGCAAGCATGGAGCCCGCTCAGCTCACCACTGCTGTTGCGAGCATTGTAAACACCTCGCGCATTATACTGCAGTACGTGCAGAACCTGGCTAAGACGGCAGCAATAGGATGATTGTGAGGAGGACATGGACACAGACGTTCCTGAAAGCATGGGCTGTGGCAATTGGGGCATCATGGCGGAAGTGGGGCTGGTTGAACACCGATTCTGGGCCCGGGAAACAAGCACAGACTGGTGGGACCACATAGTGTTGCAGGTATGGGATGATTCTCAGTGGCTGCGAAACTTTCGCATGCGTAAGGCCACTTTCCTGGAACTCTGTATTGCTTTCCCCCGCCCCAAAGCGCAGGAATACCAAGATGAGAGCTGCCCTGACAGTTGAGAGGTGAGTGGCGATTGCCATGCCTGACTGCTACCGGTCAGTCGGGAATCAATTTGGAGTGGGCAAATCTACTGTGGGGACTGCTGTGATTCAAGTAGCCAGTGCGATCACTGACATTCTGCTATCAAGGGTAGTGACTCTGGGAAATCTGCAGGTCATAGTGGATGGCTTTGCTGCAATGGGTTTCCCTAACTGTGGTGGGGCGATAGGGATATGCGTTCCGTCTATCTTGGCACCGGGCCACCTTGCCAACCGGTACATAAACCGCAAGGGATACTTCTCAATGGTGCTGCAAGCACTGGTGGATCACAAGGGACGTTTCACCGACATCAACATGGGATGGCTGGGAAAGGTGCATGACACTTGAATCTTTAGGAACTCCAGGCTGTTTGAGCAGCTGCAAGAAGGGACTTACTTCCCAGACCAGAAAATTACTATTGGGGATGTTGAAATGCCAATAGTTATCCTTGGAGCCCCAGCCTACCCCTTGCTCCCATGGCTCATGAAGCCATACACAGTCGGCCTGGACAGTATTAAGGAGCAGTTCAGCTATAGGCTGAACAGGTGCAGAATGGTGGTAGAATGTGCCTTTGGACATTTAAAAGCTCGCTGGCGCTGTTTGCTAACTAGGTTAGACCTCAGTGCAACCAATATTCCCATTGTTATTACCGCTTGCTGTGTGCTCCATAATATCTGTGAGAGTAACGGGGAGACGTTTATGGCGGGATGGGAGGATGAGGCAAATCGTCTGGCTGCCAATTTTGAACAGCCAGACACAAGGGCGATTAGAAGAGCACAGGTAGGCGCGCTGCGCATCGGAGAGGCTTTGAAAACCAGTTTCATGACTGGCCAGGCTACAGTGTGACAGTTGTGTGTTTTTTTCCTTGATGCAAACCCACCCCCTTTGTTGATTTTAATTCCCTGTAAGCCCCCCCCCTTCCCCCCCCCCCCTTCGATGACCGCTGGCAAAGAAAATAGTCACTATTGTCTTGAAACCATTCTTTATTTATTTTTTAAAAAGGGAGAACTGACAAGGTAGCTCGGGTTGGGTAGGGTAGGGTGGGGTGGGGGAGGAGGGAAGGACAAGGCCACATTTTTGATTTGTAGTGTGGCTACAATAAGCACTGTTTGAATGACAGCCTTCTGTTGCTTGGGCCATCCTCTGGAGTGGCTGTGTTCCTGGAGCCTCCCCCCCATGTTCTTGGGCGTCTGGGTGAGGGGGATATGGAACTTGGGGAGGAGGGCAGTTGGTTGTACAGTGGATGCAGCGGTGGTCTGTGCTCTTGTTGGCTTTACTGCAGCTCCACCAGACACCTGAGCATGTCTGTTTGCTCCCCCATTAGCCTCAGCATTGCATCCTGCCTCTTCTCATCACGCTCACTTAATGCTTTCCTGGACTCTGCCACTGAATGCCTCCATGCATTCAGCTGTGCCCTATCAGTGCAGGAGGACTGCATAAGCTTGGAAAACATGTCATCGCGAGTGCGGGTTTTTTTCGCCTTCTAATCTGCGATAACCTCAGGGACGGAGATGATAGGGGGAGCATAGAAACATTTGCATCTGCGAGGGGATAAAAAGGGAGAATAAAATTTGATACATTTCTGAGAACAAAAGGGAGACTGTCACAGTGAATCAAGCAATTCACAGCAGACAGCACATGGGCTTTAGGTACAAGGTTGCATTTTGCCTTTTTATATTGAGTGCCTATCGGTATGGTGACACATCACACACAGCTGGGCAACAGAATTCGGTTTCCAGGCAGCCATGGTAAACCAAAGGGTACGCGGGTTTGGCTTCTAACGCCTTCATAACATGTGGGAATGTTTTCAAACTGCAGTGCCCTTCTTTCTCGTAGCAAGCAATGCCGGTTGGGTTTGCCATTTTAAAAGGAGGGGCTGCAGTTTTCTGGTGGATGTGCAGCACACACCTTCTCTTCCCCCCCCCCCCCCCCCCCGGTGTGGCTATTTGGGATGATCCCTTCACCTCTCCCCCCGCAATGTGGCTATTCTCAGGGCTGATCCCTTTTAGGCAAGCGCAGACAGCCCAGCATGAACGGGGTCCTTTTACTGTTCCCTTACAAAAATTCCCCTATTTCAACCAGGTGACCATGAATGATATCACTCTGCGGCTAACACAGAAAGATATAGATCGAATGTTGCTTGAATGGGACCAAAACCCTGGACCATTCATTGCCATGCTTTGTGCTGCAATGATTCCAGACTACTTGCTGCTGGCTTGGCGTGGTAAAGTGTCCTACCGTGGAGGATGAAATAAGGCAGCCCTCCCCAGAAACCTTCTGCAAAGGCTTTCAGAGTACTTCATGGAAATGTCCCTGGAGGATTCCTGCTCCATCCCCAGACACGTTAACAGACATTTCCAGTAGCTGTACTGGCCGTGAATGCATCCCAAGTCTTCAGGGCAAATCAAACATTAAACACTATTGCTTTTAAACCTTGTACTGTAGTTACAAATGTGCACTCACCAGAGGTGCCGTCTCCGGCTTCAGGGTTGGGGATCCTGCCTTGGGAGGGTATTGGCTCCAGGGTGATGGAAAGGTCCTGGCTGCCGGGGAGAACAGATTCACCGCTTGCCAGCTGCACATTCTCCTGCTCCTCTTCCTCATCCACAAAATCCTTCTCCATGTTGCATGAGACTTCTCCCCCCACCCCACCCCTTGCAGGTGTCCACGGACTGTGTTTGGGTAGTGGTAGGGTCCCCCCTAGAATGCCATGCAGCTGATCATAGAAGCGGCATGTATGGGACTCTGACCCAGAGTGACTGTTTGCTTTCTTTGTCTTTTGGTAGGCTTGCCTGAGCTCCTTGACTTTCACGCAGCACTGCTGTGTCCCTGTTGTAGCCTCTGTGCGATTATTATTATTATTATTATTTTTTTGGCATATATAGCATTTCTTCTTTTTGATCGGAGTTCTGCCTGCAATCAGATCCAGTGTCTCCCATTCACTCTATACTGGAGCTCGTTTGCAATTCTGGAGGGACTGCATGATCACCTGTGCTGCTGAGCTCGCCACGCTCACCAAACAGGAAATTAAATTCAAAAGTTCCCAGGGCTTTTCCTGTGTACCTGGCTAGTGCATCAGAGTTGAAAGCGCTGTCCAGCGCGGTCACATTGGAGCACTCTGGGATAGCTCCCGAAGGCCAATAATGTCAATTTGCGTCCACACTACTCCAAATTCAACCCAGCAAGGTTGATTTTAGCACTACTCCCTTCGCCGGGGAGGAGTACAGAAGTCAATTTTAAGAGCCTTTTAGGTCGACGGAACGGGGTTCCTGTGTACCTATGTAGACGCATCCATTATAAAATCAACCTAACATGGCTAAATTTGACCTAACCCTATAGTGTAGACCAGGGCCGAGTTGCTAACTGTTGTGAAAAGGAATTGTGAAATCATGTTCAAGGGCCACAGTGAGATCTCTGGCCCCAGCCGCACAGGAAGCAAGTATGGCACAACTGTAGAAACTTGAATTAGTGACTGCAAAGCCTGGGAGCCTCACAGCCCAAACCTTTTTAAGGTGGCATTTCTAGCAAGCTACAAAAAGCGCAATAAACCCTCTTGCTCTTGGTTTGTAAAGCCCATCTATCAAAATTTCCTGTGAGTGATGGTGTCTACTAGAGACCTGCTGCCATGAATGGAAGTCACTAGTTAATCTAGAAGTAGTAATGTTATCATAAGTGCTGTTTTGAAAACTAATTCAGATTAAAATGTGTTAACATGGCTTAACCAACTGGGGTGGATGGAGCCAAATGGTGTCTAGTCTCAAGCACCATCCATTCAGCTGGCTAAATCATGCTGATGCAATTTAAAAACAACTTGCATTCAAATTTCTCTGCAGAAATAAGGCTAAAGCCAAGGAAGGGCTTTGCATGTAAGAGCTAGGAGCGATATGTATTCTAGCTAGATTAAAGTAAGATGGGATGTGTGTGGCTTTTTGTTTTTTTTTTATGATGCCTCATCCTGGCCTCCCTTCTTATGTTAGAAATCTCCTTGGACAAGTACCTAGATGTGCAAGATATTAGACGACAATATATCTAATATGAGCCTCCAGCTAGTTCTTTGTCTCTCAAATAATTACAAGCACAAGAAAAGAGGCTAGGTTTTGAAAAACTGTAATTGCCTCTTTCTGCTAAAGAAGCTGGAAATGCATAGGTGGCACATTCCCATCTGTAAGTTCTTCCACTATGCCATGTACCAACTGATACACTAAAATCACAGCACACAGCTTATAGAATGCCTTTTCAGCCCACATTTTCTTTAGTCACTGGGAAGGGCAATAAGTTGGACAACACTGCCTGATCCCGTGGATAGACGTGCTACGTTCTGCACCTCGCTTCCGGTTGGCCTTAATTAAAAGTGGCCCTCATGGTCACAGTGGCTACTCCACCATGTGATGCAAAGTGCCACTGGCATGCCTAGTCAGTAGAACAAGGATAAAACTCTCACCTAGAAACTACTTTACTTAACTACTGTGTTGCTTCTTGCATACGTTGAAAGGATTCCTAAAGTATTTTTAAAAGGCTAATTGTGGCTTGTTTCAATTTCAGCTCCAAGTCCCACTACGGCTATGCACTACATGTCAATAAAATGCGTAGATGTACGGAAAAACCACCACAAAACCAAGTGGCTAATGCCTTGGGGACCCAACCAGTGTGAGAAGATCCGAGATCTTGACGAGGCAATGAGCAGACAAATAGAAGCCAATGACATTGTGTTTGCTGTTCACATCCCCCTCCCCACCAAGGAGATGAGTCCCTGGTTCCAGTTCATACTTGTTATCCTGCAGCTGGACATTGCGTTCAAGAAAAATAATGAGATAAGTATGTCACTTGTATGTATCCCCAAAAATGCTTGATCAGTACAAGGAAATGTTGACCAGAGTGTGTGTGTTTTTAAATCTCTTAAAACACATTTTATTTAACTATTTTAATTGTCTATACAGGCCTGTCGCATCTTAGGCGCATTTAACATGTGCGATTTCAGCTTTATGCGGTCGGCAAAAACAAGAAAAAAACAAACAAAAAAAGAGAAACAATTTAAATACTGTTTCTGTAGTGCGGGCGATTCTGCCCGCCATTACACTCAATGTAATTTTGACTATACGCGGTTTTCGCTTTAGGCGCTGACCGCGGAACGTAACCCCAGCGTAAGATGAGACAGACCTGTGTAGACAAAGTTGAGCTACATGGGGTACGTACTAACAGTGAGAATGTATAAACACTGTTCCCTTTTGAAACCATCATCTTAAGGAGAATTTTAATGTCCTGAAGCTCTGTCAATTTATGGATTATTTACTCTGTATAAAATTTATTAAATCATGGAAAAATCAAAATATCCTCCAACAATACAAAAGCGAGTGACCCTGATAAGAGCAATGTCTTCTCCAAATCCCCCTTTGCCAGATCCTACTACATAACAAGCTGTTTGAGCTTTAATACTGCTCCCACTGAAGTCCACTGGCAACAATCCACTGACTTAGTGGAAGTAAGATTTGAACCATAAAATAAAGGTCACTAGTTGAGGTCCACTATCTCCCTCTGCATGGGAGAATTTTTTTTTTTTTTTTTATAAAGTTCCAGAAACTATGCTGGGGTAGTGATGCTAACAAGATGGTGCTATTTTAATCTGACGTGCAGCATTTTACTGGATGGGCTATTAAGCAGCACATATCCCTTGCATTTATAAATTAGCTTTTCAAGGCTACTGAAATCTGCATAGGCACAGTCAGAAAACCAGAGAAAGATAAGGGGGATGTTCATCTGTACTCAGCAGTGACCCTGTAACTTTATGATGCTTGCTTGAACTGGTTTTCAGTTTTCACTGCAAAAGCCAGGACCTCTTTTCACTAATGGTCTGCAAGCTGTTTGAGCTGAACAAAAGTGTATTTGCAATAATTCTCTGTACTTGAATTTTCTAGCTGAGTTGGATTATTTTGCAGAATCTGATATTAGGGTTCTGGGAGGAGGTATGTATACAATATTTGCCTGGTGGGGGCGGGGCTCCAGTGATAAGGTTGCAGTGACTCATGTTGTTTTTGATGTAGGCTTTTCCTCTGACCAGTTCGAGTTCTAAATTTTGCCACTTGAGCCACAGGGCAAGGATAATGGGAGACTGTCATAGTTCTACCACAGTTTAATTAGTATTACTCTGCTTGCTCACTAGACATCACTGACTAGAATACCACGAGTCAGGCATGTATGTCAGTCAAACAACTTCAGAACTTGGTCATTGACTAAACAGGGGCTTTCCTGTGGTAGAATGAAATGCTAGTCATGACACTGTGGCCCTAAGTGGACTCTGTAAGATGGTTTATTTTTCTCAAAGCAACATAAACTGGGTAGCCCTAAAATATGCCTTCAGGAATGCTGAATGGTATTACGCCCTTCGGAAGAAAGGAAGGCCTTCTTCATGCACCTCTTTAGAAACGTGTTTAGGTCTTTGATAAGGATCCAGATACTTAGAAAAAGCAGTTTGCTCTTATGTCTGTCAACTCACATGGAAAGCTGCCTGAGCTCGGCTTTTCTCTAAAGGCTAATTTCTGGGTCTAAACAGACTATTCCTATTTAATGCAATGTTTACTCAAATACTGAAAACAACAAATGCTCTTGCTCTGTTTGACTATTCTGCAAAAGATGGGGAGCATGGAGAAATCTGCGAAAAGTCTGAACTGCTGAAGTGGTTAAAATGGTCTGTATTTGGCTACTGAAATACGCCATGCATATTTCATTTAATTGGTCAAGCAGGTAACGACTGCAAATAGAATTCCAGTCTTATCTTAGTGCAATAAGTCTCATTCACATAAGCTGTATGAAACAAATGCTCTGTGTGAATAACATTGGCCAGTCTCCATCAATAACACAGCTGTTGAAAGAGCTTAGTTACCAAGACGATGGATGGCACACTCTGAGGGAATGTTTGTATGCAGTAATCTGACATTTAGCTGGCTGGCAGCAACCTTGAAAGTGAGGTAGAATTGGGGGGGGAGCATTGGTGGTGATCTGGTTTCTGACCACAAGAAATCGCTTGTTTAAGAGTCAGCACAAAAGGCTTCTTTTGAAACTTGAAGTGTTACTCTATTACTGTGCAATTAGATCTTATTCCTGTCATTGAGTTCGAGAACCCTGGAAACTTTTTGGGAATGGGTAAAATGCCACTCAGCTCATCAGTGCTCATTCCACCATATAACACCTGGTTTCAAACCAACTGTTTCTTGGCTGACCTACAGTACACATGCCTCAACTTAGCCCAGCACCTAGCAGGCCATTGTCTGCACTTATGCTCTTCTAAACTTTCATGCGTTCTGGCCTTTGATCCTTCAGCAGTAATTTTGCCTTCAGCAGGTAATATTCCAAGTTGGATACACTTCCAACAATGGCTTAAATCCTCTTTCACTTGCTTAATAGGTTTGCATTAGATTCTATCCATTCTCATAATTTAAGTCCTTCAACTTAAGTTTCCAATCCTCAGTCCTCTCTAGTCTTAAGTAATAGAAAAAACTGTCTGCACAGCTTGCCACCACCACCACATTGGTTATAGCTGAATGCTTCATGAAGGAGAGATAATGTGCTGTATCACTGGACACGGTATTTTTTTGTCTGCTGTACCTTGGACATAGGACTTCCTTGTTTATCAAGCTTCACCTCTTGTACATCATCTAGAAGACTGGACCATTGTACACTGATCTGTAATAATGAACATTAGCAGCACTCCTCAGACTACTTTATATTTAACCTCTTATGCAGAGAACGGATTTACTTCTATTCACTTAGTGAACTTGGACTCGGTTTTATTCCCAACTCTTGCTGTAAACTTGGCCAAGCCACTTGACATCTCTGCCTCCATTTCAACGTGTATAAAATGTGGGAAACATTTGAAATTGGTCTATGAAATGTGCTTTATAAGCAGGAGGTGGTGGCAGCATTTTATTACACAGAAAATCAATGGCGTGACTTTACCTATAACATTCTCTAACTGTCAGACATTGTGAAGGACTTAAACCACTTTCAGCCTAATTTAAAAAAAAAAAAAAGGGGGGGGGGGGGAGATGAGACACATTTTAAGTGAATCTTAAAAATCCTAATAGATGTGAATAACTAAGTTTCCAGTATTGTCAGCATGGAGGAAAAGATTACCATCACCACTTTCTTTTTTCTGAAGGAGATCACACCATAGTCCGTCTAGCCCTGTATGCTCCTACTGAGATTTGTAAGAGCTGGCCCTTTTTCTCTTCCTAGGTTGGCTGGCTTGTACTTCCATCCTTTGTTAGCTGTCTGCTAATGCAAAAACTGAGTTTTTCCTAGTTGCAAGTGTCTTTCCAGGTTGTTCTATTAGTATGCGGCTGGCACAGACCTGTCATTCTGTGAAATGACTTCCCTATTTTTAGACTTTTTTGTGAGTGAAGATATCTGTACTAATAACAGTTTAAAGGGAATTGGGTGAAAGCTCATAGCAATTGAATCTCTAGCCTCAAAATCCCAGACGTATTGAGATTGGACATGGGGAATGCAAGGAGAGCTAAATCGTCTTTCTTTAGGGCTCTTGTAGTTGTGACCTGAGTTATCTTATGGATCTCCATGAAACTGAGTCATGGAGAAGTCTGTGACTGGCTGGAAGCCTTAGGAGAATGTGGGTACCAGGAGACAATCCTCTTTGGCACACTGCCTACTGTATAAACAAGTTTTCCTCATTTTAGAGAGTTTCAAAATAATCCAGTGGGGCAGCTGAGATTATTATTCACCACCTCTTGGTATTGACAACTGAGGTGCTATATGAGGATGTGAAATCTGAAATCTCCATTATCCATACAGCATCCTGTTAGGTTGACGATGGAATTGCATAACCACCTTTTCTGTGCACAAGTGTCCTGTGCATCTATGGATGGTGCATCTAGTCTGAGCATGCAGTGGGGGAAGTGGAAGGGAAACCCTCGCAACTACACATGCTTAATCTGAATCTTAACTATATACGGTAGCCTGTTATAGGTGCCTGGCCAGTCTCATGTTTTGACACTAAAGGAGGTGGCGGATACCATGTTTGTGTGTGACCCCACCCACCTGAGTTTTTTGCAGCCATACATGGTTCTGAAAACTGGAGAGTTCTATGCAACATGGAGGAACTGAATAACTAATTCCCTGAACATTGATATTTTGACAAGCTGAATATATTTATGGGTACTCAGCAGCACCTTGCCTGTCTCTCTTCCTCACCTACTCTTTCTCTCCCTGAATAAGAGATCTCTCCTGGTCTCTCTCTCTCCCCCAAGTATGGAGAAGATACTACCCCCTTTTCCACTTCTCTCTACCTTTCCCTTCCCATACATGACTCTTTAATTCTCTTTTATAGGAAGGATGTGTGGCTGCCTCTCCAAAGCCTTGAAGGTGTTGCCTATTATCCTGGTTCTGATTGTTTTGGGGGATGGGCTCCTTATTCTCATCACCAAAAGTACCTGGTGCTATCTTGAATGGGCTCTGTTCCCATCCTGCAGCTGTCTGAGCCCAAAGAGCACTCCATGTGGATCTGGAGTGGGGGCACCCAAAAGCCAGGAGTAGAGAAGATAAGACCACCGGAAGATGAGTCCTTCATGGAATATGAGAGGGCCAGTTGGGTGAGACTTTTGTTTAGAGGTCTTAATATTTCTTGTGACTTCATCTGCAAGGTCTATTTAAATCCCTCCTTGAAGACTCAATTTTTTGCCATGCTAAATTCCTCATAGGCAACTAACTTATACCAACTAACCCAAGAAGCACAATTTTGACTACCTTTGTACGTTGTACCTTTTTCCAATGCCCCTTTCTCAGTTCACCTCTCTAACTTAAAGTATAAGCTCCTCAGGACAAATATTGTGCCTTACTTCTGTTTAGAAAGCACATACTGTGTATTGGGCGCTACAAGAAGCGAGTAATATGTTGATGGGGAGTCTCTTTAATTCCTCTGATCTGTCTTGTTGACTCTTGAGACCTGTATCTGACATCCAGTTTTAAAACCACTCCCTTGTCTTGTGGCCAAACATAGTGGGGTGTCTGCTTTTGCTCCAATTTCCACACCATGCTACAGTATGTTAACTATATACATGGTTCCTGTTGTGTTTAATCTGCAAGAACATCAGCAATGTTATCCAGCTGAACAAAAAGTATGAAAGAACAGTTAACTGTCTAAGGGTGTTAGTATAGCCAATACAAGTAGAGTTACAAACCTTTCACGGTTAAAGTATTTGTTGTTTGATGCTACCGGTATGGTGCTCTGCTTTCTCCTGTTGATATCACTCGGCTGCGTGCGTATGTTCCCTCTGTGTGCTGCCCCAGCTCTGTACAGATAGCTGACCCAGCAGACCCGAAGAGAACCCCCAATAACCACAGAGTCCAGTAAGATGCAAAGTCATGTCGACTAGGTTTATTGCGATCTTGGACACAATTGCAGTTCCCTGTAGGTTTCTTAGCCTAACTCAGGGCATACTACAAGAAAGTGCCTCTTGGCAAGGACCCGGCTTAGTGGCGGGACTTTCCACTCCCCCTACGGCCGGACAAAGACACCACCCCAGGGATACATTCTTATACACAGGTACAAACAAGTTACATCACTTCTGACGTATTGAGGTGCAACCGCTCTACGCAGCAAGGTACAACCCTACTACGTAGCAAGGTGCCGCCTCTCACCTTGTACAGATTGGTTCGATCAAAACAACTCTCCATTATTTTACCCTTTTCCCCCTGTCATTGGGATGGGTCGGCCTGTTCCATGTTATCTGTGTGGAATGTCTACATTCTGATATCTAGTGTTACATACCTAAAAGGTACGGATCTTCTTGCAGCATCAGCCCTTTCCTTGCCAGCTTCTGTGAGCAGGGCCTGCCTCTGGCTCACAGCTTAACTTTGCTTTATGTTAGCAAAGTCTTAACCCTTACTTCAGTTCAGACCTCATACTGGGCCTTTATCAGGGCCTTCACTTACTACAGTATTTAGCAGAAATTTTATTTTTTTTCTCCCAAAATAATAGCTGGTTTCAGTGAAAGGAGTCATTAGTGCACCCAGGTGGGGAATCCAAGTCTGTCTTTATACTGTATTGGTATGTAAGAACCTTTCTGTTGTCAATTTGAAGGGACACTTCAGTCAGGTTGCATCTCTGATGGGCGGAGTAATCCCAGACTATTGCTTAATAAAACTCTGAAAACTTAAATTCAAATATATTCTGGATTTTACTTTTTTGTCTTGGACAAAAATATACTAGTTAATTTTTGCTTTCTGGTTTTCAAGACCAGTGATAGTGCCGCAGTGTTTTAGATTTTAAAAACCACTTCATTTTTGCAAACTGTTCACACTGGAACTGAAGTCCTGAATAGTCCCGTTTTATAGTTTTGTAAAATGGGGTGTGTGGGTGGGCCTTTGGGGCCAAGCTTGACTGGACTATTTAGCCATTATTTGCTGAAACGCTAAAACAGTGGACCTGAGCTCGTGTATTCATATTTCAAGGAAGCCTAACTAATGCAAAGATGGCTCTGGGGTATCAGAACTCATGATCAATCTGGAAGAGACAGATCTCACATGCGACAAAAACAGCTCAGAAAAAAACGTATTGGCGTCCACATTAAAGCTTGAGAGAGCCACCTCCAAACACACTATAAATAGCAAGTCTAAACCACAAACCCATCCACACCCCTTCCCAGCATTCTGTATGAGTGTACCATTACATAATCCCAACAAAAACATAACTCTGAAAAAGATGACAAATGCGTAGGCCAAGCAGAGCTTCAAGAATCTGTTCTTATTCTGTTGTAGATTTGAAATATCATCCCTTGTAAAGGCCAGTTTCTCAAAAGAGCACAGCATCCATGATTGGGGCCAGAGAGTCAAAAGAATGTTAGGTGCAGAGATCCTTGTCATGTGAACTATATAAGTGGGGTGGGATTAGGTGGATTTTTGTTTTGAGATCCCTTTTGCACAACATCTCTGTTCATGGTTTGTATATAAATGGCCTTTCTAAACATCTTCAGTGGGGTAGACTAGATGGAATGCGTATGGCAACTTATCACGTGGTGAGATTTCTGATCTGGTCTGTTTGCAACCATGCCACCTTCCACTTCTAGGGAATTTCAAAGCAGATGCTGTTTGTGGTAACCTGTACTTTGAACTACTACTGCTCCAGGCCTGTCTACCACTTTCTGCATCTGCTTCGAAGTGTGCAGTGAAGAAAGATTATCTTCTGAGAAAGACATTAGAAATGGTGAAAATGGACATGAAAAGAATAACAGCAGGAGAAAAGCAGAAGGGAATGTCCATTAAGGTTTTTTAACATGTTCTATCTTACTATACTTAATATAAGCTCCTGTACACACATGAAGTGGGGTAGGGCCCGTTACTGAGTGAGAATTCTGCTTTCATCGATAGCTATAATACAAATTCAATTGCAGTCATGGTGAAGTGGGTCATGAGGTAGCAAAGCCTTGACATAGGATGCTGGATCATGTGCGTGTGCCCTAGGACCAGTGTTACATAAGACTACAAGCTAGCAAGAATAGAGAATACTCAACACTCATGACCAATAAATATCGGTCACCCTGGACTTCTAGGACTCCTACTGGAGAATAGATAAACATCCTATAGAGAGTAAATATCCACATGAGTTGGAATGGAGGGATTTCCATCACCATATGTAAATCAGAGTTTATCCTTTGTGTTCTGAAATATTTATTCTCGCACCTTTTTTGTTGCATACTGTTCCTTTCATAATAATTGGTTATTACTCTTGCAGAAGACAATGCAGAAGTTACGCTTGATGTGTCCTTGGCGTATCGTGATGACATGTTCAGTGAATGGAAAGAAATGGCACATGCGATAGAGACCCGAAAGCTAAAATGTTCTTTTGCCTCTCCAAAAGTAGGTATTGCTGGTTTCTATGAGCTCTTTGCAACTGGACACAATTCTAACAGCTTTCAGCATTACCAGGTTTCTGTTGGGTGTACAGTAAGTGGATGGGAGTTGCAGAGGGGAATGCTGCCAATAAAACCGGATTTAAAGGAAAGAGTGACTGTGTGTTCTCTAAGGAATGAAATTGGGATCCCAAGTAGTCATTAATCCTGGGGTCTACATTGATAGATAGAGAGAGAGAGAGAGAGAGATAGAGATAGAGATTTATTTATTTTTTTAAAAGCATTACAAGTCTATTTTAAGAAATAATGGTGGCTGGTTGGTTTGTTTTTGTTTAAATCACTATGTTCTGGAAGGAAAAAGTGTCACGAACAAAATTTTGTTGGGGGGGGAAAAAAATCCCTACTACAATAAGGTGTTGTGGACACTGGGCTAACAATTGTGACTTGGTGGGTTGCGTGAGTGGGTACCTGAGGTTGAGTAATAGTAGGGGAGGTGGGAAGGAGAAGGAAAGAACTTTCCATTTTGTAATTCTAATATTTGGGGGAAGATAACTGTGACTCCAGTTCTTTGTGCTCATGGTGAGGAGTCTGAAATGGCATTTCCTGCAGCAAGTCACATCCATGGTGGTGGTTGAATTCATGCACAAGAGACCTGTTAGGGACCAGGGCCCCACTGTGCTGGGTGCTGTACAAACACAGAACAAAAAGATAATACCTGCCTCAGTTCACAGCCCTGTAAAACAAGAAATAATTGGTAGATGTAACAGACGGATGGGGGAGCGCCAGGAAATAATGAGATAGTATTAGCATGATCAGCAGTGGTGTCGGTGTACCAGCTGACGGTCCATTGTCAAGTTGGGTGGTGGTGTTGGAGGTTGTGGGTATGAGTAGACTTGATGGCAAAGGAGAGCTTTAACTAAGAATTTGAAAGAGATCAATGAGGTAGCTTTGCAGGTGTTTGTAGGGAACTATTTCCAGGAGTAAGAAGCAGTGTGGGGAGAAAGCATGAAGGTGCTCATTCAAAAACTGAACACATGGGCATCAAAAGCTGGCCATTGGCAGAATTGACTAGGGAAGTGAATGTGGGGGGAGACCTTGAAAGTGAAGACAAGTACTCTTGTGTTTGATTCATGGAAAAGGAGGAGCCAGCGAGGGATGCAAATACTGGGTGATTTGGACAAAATGATGAGTCAGGAAAATGACCTTTGCAGCAGTATTTTGAATGGATATAAGTGGGGCAAGATTGGCCTTGACAAATGCAGTGGAGAGGGTGTTTGAAGATCTGGACAAGAATCTTAGATGTGCGGATGGAGAGGCTGTATCTTCAAGATATTACACAGGAAGAACTGACAAAACTTAGCCTGGACGTGAGGATGTGTGTCTATCTAGAGTGCTTACCTCTGTGTCGGTCATGTTGAGCTTAAGCTGACACCTGGAAGTCCATGAGGAAATGTCTGAAAGACAGGCTTAGATTTTACTCTCTAAAATAGAGAGATCAGCAGCAAAGAAATGATGGTGGAACTTGCATTTGGGAATGAGTGAGATTGCCAAGAGGCAAGATGTAGAGGGAGAAGACCTGGGCAAAGCCCCGTGGGACCTGCCTGCCCTCCTCCTTCTCCTCCTGAAGTTGGCAAAGGATCTTTCAAATGACATGCAGAAGGCTGATCAGAGAGAGGGAGAACCTGGAAAGGACGGAGTCACAAAAGACAGGACAGGAACGTCAGCATAGCCAACCATGCTCCTCCTCTTGAAGGTGGCCCAATGGGTCAATATGTTTTAAGGCTAAACTATTATTTAAATATGCTGAATCCCTGATGGAGCCCCCATCTAAAACTCTGAGTTAGTCTTCCTTTCTATATGAAGGATATTTCCCCAATTCTAACTTTTGAGGTAGTTTTTTTTAATAAATGTGGCACAAATAGATCATGTACTGTATTAAGGGCGTGATCCTGTGGAGGACTGGGGGGGGGGGGGGCTGTGTTATTGTGTGCAAGGCAAAGTCATCGTGGGCATTGGGACCTGGCCTCTGATTCCAGGAGACACCATGTATCATCTCTTCAGGATCATTCAATGAGCCCATCTAGTTTCTCATTAAGCTGTAACAAGCGGAACAAAAATTCAAGTGTGTAGCTTTGTCACAGTCAATGCTGCAAACATCGCAAAGATAAGATAACGAAGGGAACCTGAAACTTGACACATGGGTGCAGTGCTCATTTGAGGCATCTTTTAGCCAAGTACAAATCTAGGAATAAAGGAAAATCATGTTACTTCCATAACAACCACTTTGCCTCAGCTTCACTGAAGAGAGCAGGAGGATGCAAACTAATTCTCCCCCAAGATGCATGATGGAATTCGTTGGTTGGCTGTCTGGAGCTGTTTGTTAAGAACTGGCCTATTCTGATGATTTATGAAGAAAAGCATGGCAAAATAGATGGAACTATCACAGCCAAAGTAGGCAACATCGAACGTAAGGGAAAATGTAAGCAGTAGGAGTCAGTATATTCAGTTTATGCAGTTTGCCCAAGGCTATGGAAATAAAAAGTAATTCTGTATTGCTGATGCTGTTGAGATTTCAGGCAGTAAAGAAGCAGATGGATTAAGCACTTACTCCCCCTAATTTTCTTGTCAATATTCTGAACCAGAGTATCAGGATAGATGCCTAACTGCTGAAGATCATATTACTATGACACATATTCACCTATCAATCATGCCAACCATAATAAATTGAAGGGCTGGAGATGAACCATTCAAGCAGTGAATGTTTGCTGCTGATCTTTTAAAGAAAGTCACACCACTTAACTGATTTAAATCACTAGCCAAGCACTTGGAACCATAGTTTGTTGAAGTTCTAAACCAGCTTTTGACAGCAATAGCCTCTTCTGCAGGCAGAGTATTTTCTTCATGTGAACTAATTCATGCGAGGTTGAAAAATCAATTGGGAGTTAAAAGAGGAAAACTTGTCTGTCTGAATAAAAACAAAAGGGAGGGGATCAGATCTCCTAGTTAAGTTTGGAAAAACTTTGAAAACAGTCTCTTGAAAATGAGACCGAGGGTAGGTATGTCTACACTAGAAACACTGTACTGTGGCAGTGGAGACGCTACAGTGACAGAAGGGAGGGTTCTGTTGCTGAAGTAAATCCACCTCTCTGAGGCCTGGTCTACACGGGGGGAGGATCGATCTAAGTTAAGCAACTTCAGCTACGTGAATAACGTAGCTGAAGTCGATGTACTTGGATCAACTTACTGTGGTGTCTTCACCGCGGTGAGTCGACTGCTGCTGCTCCTCCGTCAACTCTGCCTGTGCCTCTCGCCGAGCTGGAGTACAGAAGTTGACGGGAGAGCGCTCGGGGATTGATTTATCGCATCTAGTCTAGACGCAATAAATCGATTCCCCGCTGGATCGATCGCTGCCCGCCGATCCGGCCGGTAGTGAAGACCTACCCTGAGAGGTAGTCGCTAGGTCATCTGAAGAATTCTTCCATCTAGTGCTGTCTACACTGTGTGGCTTAGTCATCTTAACACTGTGTCTCAGGTGTGACTTTTACACACCCCTAAGCAATGCATCTAGGTTGACCTAACTTTCTAGTATAGAGCAGCCCCTCAGGTGAGTAGGAAGTTAAGCTCAAGACACTTTCACTTAAGCATATTTGAAAATTTTCCCAGGCTCACCTGAAATAGTTTTAATTCACTTACTGCAGTTAATCCCTCTGTTCCTTTAATAAATCATTTAGTTGTAAATGTGAAACATCTTATGATAAGAGAAGATTATGTATCCAAAACATTTAAGGTGGTTTTGTTTAATTAAAAGCACATTTTGTGCCGTTTTAATGAAACTCCAATAGCCATCCTAATGCAGCTCAACACACATGAGTACAACTTTAATTGTCCAGTAACTAAGGAATATATCCTTCACCATTTTCTAACATACTAAAAATCTGAAAATATCAACCTATATAAGTGCTTAAACAAATGCATATAGTTATAGTGTATCCCCCTAGGTAGCAAAAAAGTACGAGTCTAATGTAAAGGCTCTATCTAATTGTAAATAAACACGTTTTAATGGCTATATCAACCAATGAAAATGTACCTTTCTTTAGAAAATTAACTGAAGTACAAATGGAGAGGTTGATTAAAATCAACTATTTTAAGCATGATTTAAGTGACCAAGTTAAAAAAAAAAAAAAAATCTATGCTTTTCAATCAATCTACCCTGATAAATATTAAGCAGCAATTCATCTATTAATAGGGTTTTGCTGGCAGTTTGACAAACAATGCTGGTTAATTGATTACAGACCTATTATCCCTGCTTAGCATCTGATATTTGAATATTAGATGCTGCATAACTACTTCTTGCTTACATTTTTTTTGTCTAAATGCTTAATGCATTCAGTATCAATTACAGACTTTAGGTCTAGGGGTCTAAATCAAATTTCTCTTACTCTATTCACTACCTGTACTTATTTATAAGTCATTCTGTGTGAAAATTGAACATTAAAAATGCATGACTTACATTCTAAAACTGCTACACAATAAAATAACTTTAAAAATGAACATGCCTAAGTACACTTGATTGGATTGTAGTGATCTGCGCTGTGGAACAATTGGAATAATTTAACATTACCAATATTACTGACTAAACTAGCCAGTTAATTGCAGCATTAATGTGCACCACTAAGCTCTACTGGATGGAACTGGAACTGTTCAACCATGTGTCAGGCCCTGTTCTGCTAACTGAGAGTCTCCTTTAACTCCGTTTGGAAAAGCCAGACCAAGAGTATTTGTAACCTACCTTTGCTACCACAGGAAGTTCTGAGTAGCCATAGCATATAGCATAGTGACACCCATGAACTTCTTTTTGGCCACAGATTAAAACAGGCAAAAGCTATAGTATTGAGGCAAATTGTCACTGTTCAGGAAGAAAAGGCTCAAATATGTTCTCAGCAATTTATATTTTCAGAGAAAACTGGTTGATACATAGTCCACTGCTTCTTCATGTGGATTTGCTTTCTTTTTATATTTATTAGTACTTACTTCCTGGTTCCCTAAAAGGGGAAAGGTTGGGATGTGATGGAACAAGAAGTCTCTGCTGTACATCTCTCCAAATTAGAGTCCCTGGAAGGACTAGTTACAACTATCGATTTATCATCTTTGAAGTCCAAATAAAAGTGATCAAAGCTGACCCCTTTGCATTTTCCCTCTCTCCACTATTCCGCTAGACCATAGAGCATGAAGGCCGACACTATGACTGTGATGCGCTCCCTTTCATGGAAATTGGAACTGTGGCTCACAAATTCTACCTCCTCAACATTCGACTCCCTGTGAATGAAAGGAAACTAGTTAATGTGGGAATTGGGGAAATAAAGGATGTTCGCCTGGTGGTAAGTGTGCATGTCTCATTTCTATCTTTACTCTGGGCTCCCGTCTCCTCTAGAGTAGGTGTTTAATGTAGACTCACTGCTGTGTCAAAGGTGGGAAGATATTTGTAGAATCCAACCAGTAGCGCCGCCAGCTCTTCCAGCGCCCTAGGCGGCGGAAGGTCCCGCCCCCGAAAAGCCGCCCCCAACAGCAGCGGTGGAAGGTCCCGCCCCCAAATTTCTACGGGCGGCCAGGGCACCGGCGCCCCCAAAATAGCAGCGCCCTAGGCGACCGCCTAGGTCGCCTAATGGGTTGCGCCAGCCCTGAATCCAACCTTTTATTGGGTTTATGATTTTGCTGTGGTAAAGTAACCCATGACTGATAGAGAAATGGGAATGAGTTTTGCTGTTCTGTACAAAACCACAATTGCCAATTGCTCTATTCCCTAGTAAGAATATATTATTATTTTCTAAGGTCAGTAAACTTGTATGACTCTCATCGTCAATGCAGCCCCTTTTCCCACTGGATCTCTTCTTTGAATGTTCTCTAGCTATTATCCCTCCCCTTTCCCCACCATGCTGACTTCGCTAGTGGGATAATTTACTGCTTGGTCTGCTGGTAATTGCTTCCTTGACTGATTCCAGAAGCAGGCCATTTTATTATGCCTGACTAACATTTTTCTATTGCATACAGTCTGGCTTTGGATCAGAGTTTAATTTAACTGGAAAAATATGCCTCCTATCACATGGCCACTTTAGGCATAGAACTTAAAGTAAGGGATGAGAGGAAATAAGAAGAGACCTGGAATAATGGCACTTGAAGAGGAAACCCCTTTAATCATGTCTCCTTTGATTTTAATTTAAATGTGTTAAGTGTCCTTGTCTCTGCCTCATTTCAGTCTTAGATAATTTTGTTCATCAAGGTGCTGAGAGCCTAAATCAGGGGTCTCAAACATGCGGCACGCCGAGCTCTTCCCTGCAGCCCGCCAAGCTCCCCGTGC
>QXTE01000243.1:700944-829921 GCA_003942145.1 Platysternon megacephalum | reverse complement strand
GTTACTTCCTGTCACCGCCAAACTCCCCTCACCCCCACCTCCCCCTGAGTTATTTTGTGGCAGCTAAGCTCCCCGCGTGCTGCTCCCCAATGTTTGGGGCCGGGTCTCTCCCTGGCCCCACCTGCCGCCCCCATGCGCCTCCCCCGAGTGTCCCCCGGCCTCGCTGCCCCCGCACCGCCCCGGAGCCTGCAGCTCAGGCTGACTCCGCTCTGCTGGCTTGTGCCCGCTTCCGGCATCACCTGCTGCCGTGGGGTCCTAGTGCCCCTCACAAGGCCAGGGCAGGCTGCCCTTCTGCCCTAGTCCTGAGCCTCTCCAATGCCCCAGAACCCTCATCCACAGCCCTCACCCCTGCACCTCCTCCTATCCCCAAACGCCATCCCAGAGCCTGCACCCAAACTCCCTCCCAGAGCCTTAGGCGGCTGGGGGCGGAGTTTGGGGGGGGGGGCAGGTTCTGGGCACCACCAAAATTTCTACAAACCTGCCACCCCTGGAAGAGGCAGAGCAGGGGTGGAGTGGTGGTGCAGCCCAGTGCAGGGGGGCGGGGAGCTTTAACAGAAGTAAATCTAACTAAGTGCGTGTTTTGTCCTTTGAGTGAGGTGCCTTCCTGAGTGTGTATATTTTATTAAAACTGCTTGGAAATGACTTGTTGTAGGAGCAGCAGTGATCTGTATGCTCTGTATAACACTTAACCCTTTCCAGGAGGGAGGGGGAGGAGCACGCTCAGGGGAGGAGGTGGAGAAGAGGGGGCAGGAGCGGGGCCTCATGGAAGGGGTGGAGTGGGGGCGGGGCCGGGGCCAGCGAGGGGGGTGTCAGTGATGCGGCCCTCGGGCCAATGCACTAGTCCTCATGTGGCCCTCGTGGTCACTTGAGTTTGAGACCCCCTGGCCTAAATGTTTCTCCTGTTTACCACCATTTAATGCAGCAGAGCTAGTCTCTCTCCCCTCACTGTTTTGGCTTTTGAGCGGTGCTATTTCTGGAGCAATGATCGATTTGCCTATTAGCTCTGAGTATTTATTGGGGTTACCATCATGTATATCCTCATTCCGCATTTAATATTAAAGTTGACTAATTTTCATATTAGAATAAATTGTTTAAATGCGTGGCAACTTTTATTGATTAAATTGTATGCAAAAATATACCTATTAAACACCAGTACTAAAAGAATCTGTTTTTATCAATTTCTGATTATTTGGAAATTGAAGTGGTGGAATATTTGCATTAGTTCTCAGGAGTCCTAAAAGTTCTACTTGGACTGAATGGTCAGGACTCCCATTAAACAGCAGTGTACAGCTCTTTCCATTTTGTCCAACAGTTCAGCTGTGCGTTTCACAAGCAATGCTCTTTAATATTAAGTGGTTGTAGTTTAGACTATTGCGATTTCTGTCAGGCCCTGTGACTATAACAGAATAATGCAAATCTGATCTTGTCTGTAAATAAGGAAAGTGAAATATTGTACAGCTCCCACATTTAAACTTGTATCCTCAGAGTATCCATCAAAATGGAGGTTTTACAAAGGTGTGGTTTGCAATGAAAACCTTCCTCACGCCCAGCATCTTCATCATCATGGTTTGGTATTGGAGACGGATCACAATGATGACACGCGCTCCTGTCCTGCTGGAAAAGTGAGTAGAGGAGTAACTCACTGTGATCCAGACAACACGTAAGATTTAGGCCAAAATGTATGCCTCATGCAAAGCCTAGGTAAACTGGCCATGTGCTAGATTGCCATACCTGTGGATCCATTTTCCTTCCTTCCCTACTCTTAGCCAAGCCAATGTGGCAGCAGAGTTGCTCTTCAACCTCTGTTGCAGTCTTTGTTCTGCAATAGTCTGCATAGCTGATACATTCCTCCTATGTGTGTGTGTGACTAGACCCTTCTGCCATTCTCTCACAGCAATCATGGAGCCACAGAATTTGCCTCCCAAAACTTTGGTGGTGCACGGGAAGCCCCTGCAGAGCTGTGTAGCAGACAGTGTCTGTACCCATTGTCAGTTCCCCAAATTCTGATCCCTATCTCCTAATGTGGCAGAAATATGCTAGGCTGCTGCATCAGGGTCCCCTCTGCCTGTGGGTGCACGTGTAGGATTAGCACCATAAGCATTTGACTGCCCAACCAGTCCTTTGAAAACAGCAACTGGTTTTCCATTTTGACTCCTAAGCATGGGCTTTGTTTGAAATGGATACACTTCTTGCCAGTTACTGAGTCACCCTTCATTAACAGTGTCTCTGTGGAGGCAGGATAACAGTACTGCTATGTGGGTGGGCGAACAGGAACGTATTGTGGCAAAAAGGAGGAAACCTCTACTTCTTCATGAAGTTTGAGCTCCTTTGGCCTAGTCCTCTTGGTCCTTTCTTTGAAATGGAAAGGGATTCTGTTCTGTGTCTGCTTCTCCAGGGTAATCTTTGCTCTTGGGATCTCCATGACGTTCATAAATATCCCAGTAGAGTGGTTTTCCATTGGATTTGACTGGACTTGGATGTTGCTCTTTGGAGATATTCGACAAGGAATCTTCTATGCCATGCTTCTGTCATTTTGGATAATCTTTTGTGGCGAGCATATGATGGTAGGTGTGACTAGAGTAAAGAGTATCTCGTTCCCTTTAGAAATCCGATAAATTATTCGTAGCATATGGGAATAAATGCTAGGGAGAAACAGTTACCAGCCAGCCTTTCCCACTGGTTTAGATGCTTGTTTCCTGATTAAGATGTATACATCTACTGGTTTTACAAACCCTCTTCCCCAAGAGCAATTGCAGCATCAGTGGTTGCCTTAGACAAGCTCCCCTGGTGCATAATGGATATTTGCAAAGCAACAACTTGGAGCGTTGTGCACATTTTTCATCAGATCTCTTCCTTGGAAACAGCATAATGCTCCAATGCCCAGACTGGCAGAACAGTGTTACAGTCTATGGGCGTGGCTACATGGTGCTTTAGCCTACACGAGTGGGCTGTAAATTCTAGATCACACCAGCATGTCACACACTAACTGGCCTGTGTGGATGCTGCTGGTGGGCACTTAAAGTTCCCTACTGCCTGTTAATGTACCGCATAGACAAGCCCTAAGTTTAAGCAGAACTCCTCACCTGCTTTCCTCTGGATGGACACGCTGCTTGCTAATCTCCCACAAATAGAAATGTACAGATGCCCTCAAAGCTGAGAGGTTACTTATCAGTAACTCTTATTTGGGAGTCATCTCTGTGCGTTCCCACTACTTGCCCACCTTTCCCTCTACTCAGAAGTCTGTATGACATCAGTACTGTGTGCTTTGGGAGAAGGAACAGAGGCAGTTGGGGGCGGGGGGAGATGAGGGACTGCATTCCCATATGTAGGGTAGGGCAGGGGTGGGCAAACTTTTTGGCCTGAGGGCCACACTGGGGTGGGGAAATTGTATGCAGGGCCATGAATGTAGGGCTGGGGCAGGGGGTTGGGGTGTGGAAGGGGGTGCGATGTGCAGGAAGGGGCTCAGGGCAAGGGGTTGGGGTGCAGGAGGGGTTTGGGGTGTACAAAGGGACTCGGGGCAGGGGGTTGGGATGCAGGAGCGGTGTGGCAGGGCTCAGGGCAGGGGGTTGGGGCGCCGGAGGGGTGTGGGGTGTACAAGGGGATTCAGGGCAGGGGGTTGGAGTGTGGCAGGGGACTTGGGGCAGGCGTGAGGGGGGGAACTCAGGCCAGGGGGTTGGAGTGCAGCAGAGGGTTTGGGTGCAGGGTGCCGGAGGGAGTTCAGGGTGCTAGCTCCGGCCCAGCGCCACTTACCTGGAGCAGTTCTAGGGTGGCAGCGGTGTGCAGGGCCATAGCTTGGCCACCTCTGAGGAGGGCAATGATGTCACCCTCTCACAAACTCTTTCATGTGTCCCCAATGAACCTGGCTTCCCAATGAAGTTATGCAGCTCAAAATCTGGGATGCCATATCCCACCATGGAAATGCACAGAGGTGACTCAAAACAGCACCTAGTAAGTAACCTCTTTCTTGACTTAGGAATGTCCTTTGCTATCAGTCTCACTGGGTGCATAATTCAGTCACTTTTTTTTCTCCTTTCATAAATTAACTTTCTTTTTCCATGGCTTGATTCATTAGGATCAAAATGAACGAAATCGTCTTTCTGGGTACTGGAAACAGGTTGGGCCCATAGCTGTTGGTGCCTTCTGCCTTTTCATCTTTGACATGTGTGAGAGGTAACGAAGACACTTTTTTCTCTTAGACTCTGTAGTGCTAATACGATTGTGCTCTGATCTCAGGTGCTGTTCTCTTTTTACAGGGGCAATTATTTGGATACAATTGATCTTTACACTGGGTCCATGTTGGTTTGCCTTTTTCTAATAGCTTTATTGAGACACGGATTGAAAAGTTGGTACAAAGGCTTAGCACTTTTCAGGCCATTTGGGTCTCCCCATGCCAACACTGGTATTCACCAGCCACCTTTCTGTGCTCTTTGGGGAAGGGAATGGTAAGTCCCTTTTCCTCAGACTAGGTATTCAAGTCATTAGCCCCCTTAACTCAATTTCCTCCAAGCCCAGTGTTCAATTTCTTAGACTTCCCAGTAGCAATTTCCCCAATTTAAGTTTTCCCTTCCAAATCAGATTGCATTACTTAAAAGTAGACTTTTTGCTGGAAAATGACTGACTGAAAGTGAGAGAGAGAAAAGGTAGTTCTTTGCCTGCGTAGCCATAGAAGTTCACAAAGCATGGAAATATTACCTGTCACAGGACAAAAAAATGTTTTTGACTTGTAGTTCAAAGGGTATATTGAGCAATCTCAGAAAGCTGCACTGGAACAGGGAGTGAGTTTCAGGATGAAAATGCAGTAGACCTGGCGGGGGGGTGTGTGTGTGTTTCTTTTTTTCTTTTTCTTTTTTTTTTTATGAGGATTTTATCCAGCTCTGTACCCATTGTGGGGTAACATACCAATGAAGCAATACTGTAATGAATTGTATGTGTATCAAGACATAAAAGTTAGTCCAGTCTCTTATATATGAAAGTTTCATCCCTTTTTCCTGTCTTAACATTTACATGGGGAAGATTTTTATTACATGTATCCTATACATTTCCAACGAACACTTTTTTGAAGCAATGTGGAGTCGTCATAATTCTGCATAATTGAAAAGGAGGTTTAATACTCTGCAAGTGACAAGAATTCCTTCTCAGCTAGTGTGCTTGACACCATAAACAATACATATTTAAAAAATGCTATGACTTGCATAGCTGATACAAGTCACTTTGGACAAGCAAGGTACAGTCTGCCCCAATGCTGACAGCAACTGTCCAACCATTTGCTTCACCATTTTTCTTGCAAAGAGACAAGAAGGCTTTTCCTTTGGCTTTTATAGTACTGTGAAGTTGTGTTTGGAACAGTTTTTGTAAGATTACATGTCCACTGGAATGTAAACTGAAGTCTCCCCACCCACCTCCAAACACACTCCCAAATTACAAAATAACATTACTCATTTTTCCAAACTGTTGAGTTAGATGTATAGGAATGTGTATTTTACAGCATCTTTGACTCTTTGCATACGAATTCTGATTGCCCTGAATTCTCTCCTATTTTTTTAGAGGGGTACAACTGAAAAATCCATTCTACAGTATCTGGACCACAGATGTTGGCACGGAGCTGGCTGTATCCTTCTATCTGTTTTTGTGCAGTAACATTTATTTTGTGTTAGGTTTTTGGAGTGAGAAATAAAGTTTTTTAGTAACTACAAATTTCACTTTCTTAAAGTACTTATTGAACCTGATGAAAAGCCTGTTCACTTTAGTAAAATGGGACTAGGAAATTGGTTTCTGACTCGAATATAGTGGAGGATCCAGAGTATCCTTTGAATGAACAACTTTATGGCTCTATAGGGGGACACTTCTAAAAATATTAGTGCAGCATGTAGATTTTGCTGCAAGAATGAATTCTGAGATTAATATTGAGATAAGGGAAGTGATTAGAAAAATGAGCATCTGCCTCAAGCTGCAGAAAGTCTAGGAAATGGCACATCTTGAGTTAGGGTTTGGGTATTAGTGATTCTAGAAAAAATCTTATCCTCTCTGAGCCCTGTCTAAATTGCACCCTTTGTGCTGTTCCATCTCCTGGTCTGAACTAGAGCAGTTTTTTCTCTGGGGCAGTTCATTTCATCGCTGACACTTGGAAGCGTGGTCCTACAGCATTTATACAAATTGCTTTTTAAATTTGCCTGGTCACACTGGAAGTGCTTTCAGCTGCATTTAATTTTTATTACCAGGCTAAGATAAGGTAATGTGATTAGTTTCACTTCCCCAGCATCCCAGTCCCCTTGCAGGAGCCGCCTAGATCACATGTTGGTTGGTTATTACGTCTCGGCTTCTCTGCTAAGCCCCGTCTCTTTGTACCAGCAGAGCAGAAGTGACAATTCCAGCTTAGCCTTTTTAGCCTGCAGGAGTTTTAATATTTTATCCCTCGTTAACACCATGTTAAGTGCTTGAGGAACAACCTAAGCATCGTCTCTGGGACTGAGCTGGGGAAGGGACCGTGAAACATACACCCTCACTCAGACGGAAGCTTCTATTTAATACAGCCTGAATTAGGATTATTGCGATAATTAGTTTGCTTTTGTAAAGTTCTAATTACCTGAATAATATTTTCTTCAATCTCCTGCTTTGTCAAGTAGTTCCCTTTAACTTTACTGCTCAGATGGCATTTATTATAGTTGCAGGAATCTGCCTTTGCCTCTATTTCCTGTTTTTGTGTTTCATGGTGTTTCAAGTGTTCAGAAACATTAGTGGGAAACAATCCAGCCTCCCAGCAATGAGCAAGGCTCGCAGGCTTCATTATGAGGTTAGAAAACCCTTGTTGGATTAAAGTTGTGCATGTGCATGCACTCATTGCTTTAGTATTCCAAAAAGATGACTGGTGAGCTACCAGAAAAACTGTATCCACCCTCATTAGCTTTTTCCATAATTTAGAAAACTTCATATTTTACCAGCTTTCTCATGCTGCCAAAACCACCCTAATGTCAGTTCACAAAAAGCAATCAACTTTTCTTTGTTCTGATGTTTAGCCCCCACCTAATGCTTTCAGTCTTCAAAGTACTTTACAAACACTAACCAACACAACGTACTCGTAGGCATTTACTCCCAATCAGCTCTGTTTTTCTCTTCAGAGCAGTGTGGCCTGGTGGTAAAACCTTTTGAGATCTACTGATGTAAAGCACTATTACAGATGAGGAAAATGATGCAGGGTGCTCATGTGACTTGCCCAAACCACTTGAGAGTCTGCATCGGAACAGGATTAAAAATCAGGGGTTTCTGGCTTGCCATCCTCTCCTTAGACCATGTTTGTCTCTGGTCAGAGCTGTACTCATTCCTCTTTAATTGCTGTTGCAGAGCAGAAGGAGGAGCCCAGATAGAGTTGCAGTCAAGCCAAGAATGCCTGTTTTCTTGGTGATAAAGATGTGTGTCCATAAAACTTTGGTAGAAAATGTTTTCATGAGTCAAACTCTGTCTAATCAGGTCGTTTGTGACTCATTAAAAGGCACATTACTTGTTCCAATAAGAAAATCTGTATTTTTGCAGACATTTCCCTGAAGTCTTAGCTCTTCTTTCATCTCTTTCCTTGAGTTAAAAGTATGGCACAGGTATTATGGATTTGTTACAGGAGAGCTTAGGACTCCACTGCTCTTGGCACTGTGCAAACACTTAACAAAAAGACAGTCCTTGCCCTGAGGACTTCAGTCTTGCCACCCTCAGCCCACCTGCTGCACAAACTTGCCTGAGTCTGAGTCCAAACTTGTCTGAGTCCAAACTAACACAACTAAAATCCATCTTTGTTAAATTCAGAACATATTTAAAAAAGCAAACTAAGTCTGTGATAAATTCACATGGTTTGGAGGTCTTATGGCATTTGTTTGATGTCCTTAATCTATAGTCCAACATTCATTTAGTCGCCTTAAATTCTCGGCCACAGGAAATTAGATGGGGAAAGTTTGCATCCTCCTCACATAAACTCGTTACACTTTCAGAAACAGAAAACATTTATAAAGTAGATCACTCCTGGTATAACCTAACAAACCCTTATCACAGATATATGTTCTAGAAAGAAGGCATATCTGATTTAGCAAGGAAGCCACAGACTATCAAATGTGCTGTTAATTTAATGAAACCGTTTTGCTTAAACTCAAGTGCCTCCTTCACATTAGCTCTAAGTAAATCAGTTTAATTTTACAGAAGCAAACATAATGGAAAGTATTAGCAGTCAAGATCTCTACACCCCATTCAATGTAACTGGGAGGAATGCAGACGTGTGGGGAACAGAGAATATTGGCTGTCACCAGGGCAGGACAAAGGAGCAAGTGGGCAGTTGTGGATTTTGTGGCTTTAGACTAATCTTTTTTCCAACTTCCATCTTGTAGAAGCTAAAAATTGAAATGGGATTGTCTGTTCTGTTACAGTGACCAGTGTCATCTCTCTCTAAATAGGGGCTGATTTTTAGGTTCAAGTTCTTGATGCTCATCACTCTGGCCTGTGCAGCAATGACTATCATCTTCTTCATTGTCAGTCAGGTGAGTGTGCTGAAATCAAACTTGGTATGATAGAGTGCAGTATCCAAATTCCTAGGTAGCCAAGATATTGGTCATATCCTAGTTCAGAGGACACAGGAATGCATAGATTGTAGGCGGGGCTGGTATAATCTTATTGTTAAGGCTGCCTGATATTTCCCATTATAAGACCCTGTTTTCAGTTGTTTATAACTTTGGCAAACTTAAACTGTTTGGGCTGAAATTTTTCATACTGAGTGTCTGCCTCAGGATAGCGTTTCCCCTTCTTTCTCTCTCTCTCCCCCCCCACCCCCCCCACACACATTTCAGCCAAAATAGTTTAACCATTTGCAATATGAAGGGGTGGGGAGGGTGGTTTGTCCATGTGTTTAAAAAAAATTCTGGTGACCTTTTTCTTTGAAAATCTCTAATATGTGAGTATGCAATTATAGACTGTGTCATAATGCATGTTCACAAGGGGGGCGAATTGAGGTTGCATAGGCAACCTTAATTCTAAGAGCATAAGAACAGCCATACTGGGTCAGACCAATAGTCTATGTAGTCCAGTATCCTGTCTTCCGACAGTGGCCAATGCCAAGTGCCCCAGAGGGAATGAACAGAACAAGTAATCAAGTGATCCACCCCGTATTTCCCATTCCTAGCTTCTGCCCAACAGTCTAGGAACACCATCTCTGCCTATCCTGTCTAATAGCCATTGATGGACCTATCCTCCATGAACTTGTCTGGGTGGGTTTTTTTAATTCTGGCATTTAACTTTTGAGTGCTTGATTTTGCAATCTTAAATGCTCTTAACAGTTTTTTGGGCGTGCAGAAGTTATATTTGTGTGTGTGAGAGATGTGTATCTCTTCCCTCTGAACTTGGATTTAGCCTATAGATAGATATGTGGATATATAATTATAATAAAAATATAGTGTATTGGGCTATGTTTTAAGTTGCACAGATAAAACCCCATGCACCCTCTTGAAGGCCTACCCCACAGTATTCCTCTGAGAATAAGCCCCTTCACTCTCCTGACCAGTTCCCAGGACTACAGCCTCCTAAAATGACTTTCCAGTGTTAAGATGTTTTATTGGTCTCAGGTGTAAGGTGGCAATCACAGTTGTACATAGACCTGCAGGCTTTAGTTACAGAAATACAATGGATACACCTTTTATAAGTTAATAGTCAAACTCCTTTCTACTTTGAAAGTAGAGCACGGGGGAGAATCTTCTTTTCTATAGGGGAAACTGAAAAAACAGCTCCCCGGCTAGTCACTGGGGGTGGGTGGGGGACTGACAGGCCCAGTTCTTTTGGCTGCAGGAATTGGGAGGAGTGGGTCAGCTTCATTGCAGGCAGAAAGTAAAATTAATGAGAGCCTCCCAGATGGGCAGCTGAAAGATTTGGTTTTGGGAGAAGCAAAATGAAGTTTTTCTTGAAATCCTTTCCTGTGAAAAATGTTGGATGTTTAATTTCTGCTTGTGATTGAAAACTTTTTCAAAAAGGTAAAATTTTTCACCGGAAGGGATTTTATTTTCTTGCCAGTTTTACTTATAAGCACTTCTGCTGAGTCGTACACAGAAGTAGCCTCAGACATATTATATTAGAGAATCTAGCAGCTGCGTTCCCTTTGCTTATGGAAAACAATGCCGTAGTCTGATTGGCATGGTAAGCTGACTGATCTAAAAATCTGTTCAGTTGAAGCAATTGGCTTGAAGTTCTACCTCAAATCTGGCAAATCGTTTTGTCCGGCTACTTTAATCAAGTTTGGTTTTTTTTTTTGTTTTGTTTTTTTTGTTTAAAGGCTATGTTCTGCCACTGTCTCTTTTTCTTTAAAGCAGAGCTCCTCATTTTTTTTTCTATAGGGAATTCTGCTTTAAAGTCAATGGTAGGCTATGGCCCCAAATGACTTGTTAATTTGGCTTTTAAACTGGAAGGCAGTCGTAAGGTGCACAGCTCATGCATTTCATTGTTTTCAAAATATTAATATTAAATGACTGTTTTCTTAACTCTCTATAGAGTCTCCTGTCTGTTTCTTTGTATCTGGAGCTAATGCTATCAGCCATAGGTCTCTGCCGTAAGACAGAAGCAGTGAGACGTGCTGGATGCCATTAGCTCTTTGCATTATTCATGCTGTTTTCTTCTATAAAAGGTTTATTTATAGACCCTCTAAAGTTTCCAGACGTAGCCAGTCTCCCAGGTACTGCTCGATTATAATTATCCTCTCACTATAATCGTGTATGACTGGAATGATCTAACTTGAATGTTCTGAGATAAATTTTGTTAGTTTTTAAAAAACAAACCAAAGATGAATAAAGTTTCTAATACAAATCTTGTTGCATGTGCCAATCCTTATAGATTAGTGGCAGGGGAAGAGACTTTTTAGTATAGACTTTACTTCCACGTGTTTGCTGTCTGGACATGAATTGTCCATGTGCCTCCTTCTGTCTAATTTCAGATTTCTCTGTATCTGCTCTTAGAAACATGTACTTGCTCATCATAGGAGGATTCTCCTTACCTATCTGTCCCTGTTAAATCTCTGCTTTCTCGTGGACAGGTGACTGAAGGCCATTGGAAATGGGGGGACTTCACAGTACAGGGGAACAGTGCCTTCTTCACAGGCATCTATGGGATGTGGAACCTCTACGTCTTCGCTCTTATGTTCCTATATGCTCCATCACACAAGAATTATGGTGAAGATCAATCAAATGGTAAACTGGGCTTTGGTGTGGCTCTTAATTGCATTTCAATACTAACTTGAAATAGTCTGGGGACAGCATTGTGTAGCTGTGGTGGAGGAAGTGAAAGACAAGACTGAGGAATGGAACTAAATAGTTTGTTTACTGCGTTTGTTGGTTTCCCTCGGAATATCTTTCAGTAGCACAGTGGCTCTCCAGCATTAGCTCATGTAACAGTGTTTGTTTGGACTGAAACCACTGCAAAGGAACATTCTTCTCTTCAAATGAATCGAAGGAATCATGGAAACCCTTCTTAGTCCTCAGTTTTAGAAAATCTTATTGTTTCCAAGACCCAAACTCTGGGGAAATTTAACCTGGTAGTCACTCTCTAGTTCCCAGGTCCTCCTTTGTGCATCACACTGAAACATAGCTTTGTATTTCAGGTGACCTGGGAGTAAGTAGTGGGGAGGAGCTTCAGCTCACCACTACCATCACCCATGTGGACGGGCCAACCGAGGTTTACAAGCTGGCTCGCAAGGAGGCTCAGGAGTAACTCCTGGAACACCTCACTTGGGACAAACACAATGAAGTACAATACACAGATTGAGACAACGTCCTCCTTGAGGAGACGACAGAAGTAACTCACTCTACAAATGCCCAGTATTTATAGTGTGTTCACTGAGCAGTGGCACTAAAATAGAACCTTTGTAAACTCTCTTTAATATGGTGTAGTTATCTCTGCGGGAGGGCAGGATATGTATTCTATATTTTACAGACACGCTAAATGAACACTAAGGGTGCAAAGTGAAACGTTCAAGAGTTAAAAGCCAGGATTAATGTTGCCTGCAGAACCTTAATTTGGCTCCTTGTGTGTATGCAGGATGATAGTCTTTAATTACTGGGGGTTTTACACAGGACCTCTGCCTCATTCAATGCACAAAATGGACAGTGGAGGTATCACTTAGGAGAGGTATTTAGTATTTTGTCGTCTTTTGTGTGTAATTTCCTCATAAACACACAGAAAATGCAAAATTATATTCTGTATCTAACCATATTGACACCCTCCTTCAGCCCCCCCCCCCCACGTGCCCCCCTTCTCCAGGTCACTGGCAGGGTTCAAACCTTTAGACCTGTAGCACAGACCTCTGCCACTTAAGCTATTACCTGTGTGTGGACTAGGCACTAAAGAGGGACGAGATGCACACTTTACTAGTGGGTTTCACAGCTATTTGCTGATAGGAATGTAGGAACTCTGAACTCCTGGATTCTTTTCCAAGTCCTGGAGGGGAATATACTCTAGTGGTTATAACCTTTCTGCCCTTGTGTCCCCCAAATTTCCCATATCCTCCTATCTGCCCCACTCCCATTGGGCTCCTGAACCCCCTTCTCTCCCCACCCCTCCTTCCTCCATTTCTCATTCCTCTGCATTCCAGTGATGGCTCCTTCTCATCCATGATGCCTGGGTGTCAGGAGAGGGAGCATTGAGGACACAGGAGAGACTCTCCCTCTGTTCCTGTGCCCAGTGCCACAGCATCCTGCAGTAGCTGGGAGGAGCAATTGTAGGGCGACTGCGGCACTAGCATGGAGCATACTCAGAGATGGAATGTCTGGAGAACTTAGCTGCCAAATCTGCACTGAGCATGTGAGCACCAATATTTTTCAGTGTCTCGTAACTTGGCCAAACGTCCTGACCAGTTCTTAAACTCTTTGGGGACTCCACAGTTGAGCAGGACTTTCCCTGCAATTGCTGCTCTTGGCTGCTGCAGGATGCTGTAGTGCTGCACAGGGTATTAAGTCCTGTGCTCTCCCTGCTAATGCCCAGGCAGTGTGGAGGAGGAAACAGCCTGATTTCAAATGCAGAGGGGATGATCCAGACCTGGAGGGAGAGGGAGTGGACTAGGATACATGTGGATTGGGGGTGTGGGGGAGAGGGACTGTGACTGGCTGGGCAGGGAGATTAGGAGGAGGCGCTAGAGCTGTGGTGAGGGAGAGAGGAAAACTAAGACAGGCATGGGTTGGAGGGGACTGGGGCGGAAGGGGAGAGGCTGAGAGAGATGGGTGGAAGGGTCTGTGCCCGCTAGAGTGCATGCTATGCCAGAGCCTCTAATGGATTCCTGAGTGTCTCATTCCTGCTGTCAGCAAATATCTTTTGAAACTCCTGGCAAAATTTGTGTCTCATCCCCCTCTAGAGCTTGGTCCATGCAGAGGATGAGTCTACTGCTATCGGTTGCTCAAGTAATAGAGGTTTGTGCTACGAATCTAAGGGTTCCAAATCTGCTGATGACTCATGCATAAGGCTATGTTTTTGTCACTGAGGTCACGAAGTCACAGAATCCGTGACTTCCGGAGACCTCTGTGACATTCTCCGCTTCAGCCCCATGGGCTGCAGGATCTGGAGCTGACAGCCAGTGGGGCCCTGGCAGGGTTCCAGTGACAAGTGACAGGGGCCCCCTGGATGGTTCCAGCGACAGGCGACAGCCTTGCATGGTGAGAGGGGGACGCCTCAGGCGAGTGGCTGGGGTGTCCTGTTTTCTGTCTCGGAAATATGGTCACCCTGCAGCTGCCATGGGCAGAGGGGGGCACAATCCATTTTTCAGTTGGCTTTTTTTAAAGCCTGGGAAATCTCTCACAAACTACAGTAGTGCTAAGGTTGCAAAGTCAAGCACTCAGAAGTTAGGAAATGCCAGTATTAAGCTTGCCTGTGTAACCTTAATATGACCCTCTTCTGCATACACATTATGATGTAGTTTTTAATTAATGATCTCTCACTATTTCCTGCTCCCCATAGGCCCCCTCTGCCTTATCCAGTGCAGAGGATGGACCAGCTGTGGGGATAAATCAGGGATGTGTAGTGAAGGACGCTACTGGCTGTAGCATCCCCATCACTAAATGTGCATGTTTCAGTTTCTGGCTGCTCTCCTTGAGGTACCTAGGACCAAATTTGCAGAAGTGCTAAGTGCTCCAACTGAAGTCAAGTGGTGCTATGCTGGGAGCATAGATTATAAAGTGCTCTGAAAATGCTAAATCTCTTAAAAACAAGGCTGAGCTTCTCAAATTTGGTACCAAAAATTAATGGACACTTTGACAATTTTGGCCATAATTTCTGTGCCTCAGTTCCCCATCTGTAAATGGGTAAATGCCACCTCTGGGGGTGTGTGTGTGTGTGTGTGTGTGTGTGTGTGTGTGTGAAGATCCACGTATTAGTGTTTGAAGCACTCTAAGAGCACTAGGGGGAAATTATTAATTTTGTATCCAGTGCAGAGTTTGGATTGGTTTTGTCAAATAAAGCCTGGATCCACATTGAGAATAAAAGAAGATTATTGAATAAATATATGCTCACACAATGAGGCCGGGGTCCTCTGGAGAAAAATATAGATAAGCATATAATTAAAGACTGTAACATAACACATATATTCCCGAGGGGGCAGAGTTGAGTTGCCCTTCCAACCTCAATTCTGGCATTTCACAACTTTTGAGAGCTTGACTCTGCAACCTTAATGTTACTTTAACTTTAGTTTTTATGTAATATCTATGTACCTAGAATAAATTCATCCTGATTTCTTTTATAGCGTAGTGTAACACTGCATGTTGTAAAGATTGATTTACAAAAGAGTCATTGCAGCTTTAAAACCAAATCTCGTGTGTCCAACACTAACAAATCTGTTATGGTGTAGATATCTTTTTTTTTTTTTATATTTGCTAAACTAAGTGCCACTTGCGTACCAGAAACAGCCCCTGGGTCATATTAAATTGTTGTATGTTCACTTTTTACAAAATGCTTTAAGCAACCTGGAAAAAATGTAGTTTTGTTAATTTAAATAAAATATACAATATTGTGGGTTTGTTGTTGGTTCATAGAGTGAGAAGAAATTGTAGCCGCCTTTTGGGTGTCTTTTTATGGTTTGTCTGCTGAACTACAGTGGGGCGGAACTGTGCTTTACTGGAGACCTGAATTTCCCACCAAGCCACTGCAAATGAAAATGCAAAACTGATTTTTTGGAAGCTGGAATTCTTTTGCATAACTCATTATGAGGCAAGATGGCTAACGTAAGCAACTTGTCACTTCAAATGTGCTGAGATGCTGAAAAGCAGTACTTCAATGGCTGAACTCATTCTCTCTCTAATCCATGTTAGAAGCAGTTACGTTATCAAAGTATCTTGGGTCTTGCTCACACGGGGCCAGATCCAGAGCCTTTTTTAAGTCAATGGGAACTGAAGAGGGGCTGGTCTCAATATCACAGGTATTTGGCGTTGGACCCTACAGCTAACTGGAATTCCCCTTCTGTTTCCTTGTACTTCAAACCGACTTTCCTAACTAGTTTGGCATGTACATCTGCCCAGGGGTATTCTGTGAAGGGAAAGCTAATGTATTAAGTGAAAGAATTTGAACTGACAGTTAAACTTATGGGAGACCATTACCTGCTGCTTGAGCTACAAGGTGAGATTTATTTATTGGCATGATATGACATAGTTTCCTAGTTCTCAAAAAACAGTCAGGAAGAGTGAGTTCCCTTGGTCAGAAAGTGTTCAGAGCTAAAACCAAACCCCCCCTCTCTGATTAGGCTTTCTTGCCATTGTAGCCTCCATTTCATACTAGTGTCCCCAAGCCTGCTCCTTGCTAGCAGAAAATGAAGCATGAGGTGCCATTGGCAGTTTCCCTTGTAGGAGGCACTTGGCTGTTCCAGCGATTGTGCTGCAGGGGAGCATTTCCAAACACCGAGAGGCACCATGCTCATGTTATATGATTTCAGTCTCGCATACGCTGTTCTGAACCCTTCCTATGCCATCAAACAGCACGGAGCATGAACAAGAGTGCTGCTCTATGACCACTTTAAAAAAGCTAGCAAACCTGCAGAGCTTTCTAAGTACATGCTGCCAGCTTTATTCAACAGAACAAGGTAAAGTACTTTTAACACCATCCTAATTAACAGACTATATAAGAATGACTAGTACCAGGGTACAAACTGCTGTGCTTTCTTAAGGTACTTCAGGGCATGGTGTCAGTTAGGACTGGTTTATGCTGGAAACTTTCATCGGCATAGCTACAGCTCTCAAGGGTGCAAAAAAATTCACACCCCTGAGATATAGTTAAGCCAACCTAACCCCCGGTGTAGCTGGGTCGCTGGAAGGTTTCTTCTGTCAATCTCGCTACTACCTCTCGGGGAGGTGGATTAACTACAGCAACTGGAGAACCCAGTCCCGTCGCTGTAGTCCGGGTCTACCCTGTAGCGCTAGAGCAGTGCAGCAGTGGCACTGCAGTTGTGCTACTGTAGCATTTTAAATGTTAACATAGCTTCAGGCGTAAGACCATAGTTTGTTCAATACTGGCAAGATAGCAGAAGGCATGAACTGTGCTGCGAGACTTGTGCTTCTGGAAGCACCTGGAAAGGAGGTGGAGTCTTGTTTACATGTGCGCCTTGAGCAGTAGCCATTATGCTTCCAACCAGGCTTTGTACATTTTACTTGTCTGTCTCGATCCCATGGACCTGGAGTTTTGTCACAATTCTAGGTGCAGTTCACCACATTTGTAGTGTGACTTAATTGACAAAACTAGCTGTACACTAATGCACCACTACAATGAGTTGAAGGCATCTGGGGTACCCGGCATCTGGCCCACATTCAATATAGGAACCTAACCCTGCATTTCTTATGCACCCAGACTTCCCTTGTCTTCAGTGGGAATCCTGGGTGCTCAAAAAAGGCAGGGCGAGGCCCAGCTCTCCGTCTGCACCCCTGTCTATGATGGAATGTGAAATTACAGAGATGCTTTTTGGCAACCTCTAATCAAACCTCCTTTGTAACTTCTGTACTTTGTTGATGAAACAGTATTAAGCTGGTTCCCATAACACTCCTAACAATCACTCTTCACTCTATACACTGCCAACAATGGGGAACGCTTTCTTGACAAGAAAACGTTACTGTTGTATTTATAGTGCAATAAAAGGGGCCACATGACTTTATTTATGCATTAGGATTAAATGGAAAACCGGGATAATGGATTAGGTAGAATACCTAAATGAGGCATCAAACCATTAAAAATAAAGACTATTTGTATATGAAAAATAAACTGGGGGCATATATTTAACAAGAGTGACAGATTCGAAAGGAGCTGAGAATATCCATTTATCCAGCTAAAAAGACTAAGCCTGTTGCATGACAATGAGTGGCTTAATGGGAGACGGTGCAACTGTGGAACAAAGTTTTAGACACTTGGTTTATCACAGGCCATGTCATTTATCTAACAGATGTTTGCAATTAACATTTAAAAACAAAGACCAATTAAAATGCCTCTTATGGCGGTTTGTGAAGCTGTTTTAAACTGCTGGCTAGGTTGCATTAGAAACTGATGCAGTTTGCATTNATTCAGCATATTCTTGAGTGCATCTACTCGTACCATATGTATTCAGGAACTTTTCAATAAAAGGGTTCTTCGTTGAAAATGATGTTTTGTTGAAACAGACACTTTTGGCGGGAGCATATCCATTTGGATTAAACAGTCATCAGGAAGGTTTCTCAGGCCCAGGAATTTCTGGTCAAATCCAGAGAGACCNGGTATGGGACGTGAAACTGATTAGATTTTTAAAGTGATGTAAAATGCAGAGAGCCATTTGCAGTGCACAAGAACTTCTACTTGGCCTACAAAACCCAGAAATTATTCAGCATATTCTTGAGTGCATCTACTCGTACCATATGTATTCAGGAACTTTTCAATAAAAGGGTTCTTCGTTGAAAATGATGTTTTGTTGAAACAGACACTTTTGGCGGGAGCATATCCATTTGGATTAAACAGTCATCAGGAAGGTTTCTCAGGCCCAGGAATTTCTGGTCAAATCCAGAGAGACCGACCCCAGAATAGCCAGTAAGCTGGGGGTGAGAGCACTCGCCTCTGATGTGGGCGAGCCAAGTGTGTGTCCCTACTCTGCCATTCTCCCACAGTGAAGGTGAATGCCCTGCCCCCCAGGCTACCGGCTGTTCTGGGTTGGGTCTCTGCCTCTCCTGCTGGAGCTGTTCCACTTAGTATAAATAATTAAGCATTCAGTGAGAGAGACTGACTCTGTACCCCACTTGGGATATGGGAGAACCAAGTTCAAGTCCCTGCTCTGAATTAGGAAGAGCAGGGATCTGAGCCTGGATTTGCACCATCCCAGGAGAGTACCCTGACCACCAGGCTATTGTTTATTCTGGGCCCTGGCTCATGCTCTCATCATTTTCACACAACCTTTGGAAAGCTCATGGATTCTTCCGGTATGCAACAGGACCTGTTTCTGAAATCCCACAGCTCTAATATGCATACAGAGTACTCCTATCACAGATGTGAGCCTTGATAGGCTAAATACAGCACAGAAATCTAAATGCCCCCTATGGGTCCCCTGGCCTTGTTCTTACTGTTGCCTGTAGGTTTGCTTGCATGTTCTTCCAGATTAAATTTCACTTTCAAATTGCCTGAAGCATATATTGTAGGGGACAATCCTACACTAACCCCAGCCTGTGAATCTGACTAGCCCTTCCAGCTTCAACTTCTATCACCAGATGTGCACTAAGAGCACATTGCACGTACAGCTATCCCACTATGCTGAGCTTGCAAAGCACTCCTAGTGTGGCTATAGTGTTTACCAGCCCAGGGATCACACCTCTGACCAACCTCTCTATGCCAGCAAGAGTTTGTAGTGTAGAGCTAGCCTATGGTTCTGTGACTAAAGAACTAAAAGAAGCACCTGCTGAATGGGCAGTTCTGGCTCTCCCCACACTGCCATAAATAGCTGCTGCATGAATTGGAAGGGGAGGAGGGGTAAGATAGTGTCATGTGATTCACTTTTGTGTTCCTGCGCCTTTTAAAGCAGCCAAACACCAATCTAAATCACAGCTCTCAGAGGGGAGGCAGATCCAGTCTTGTCTCAGCAGCCAGTGTTGAGCCTGTCTCCTTCCCATCCCCACAGCACTTTTCAAGCCCTCAGTTTTGCTGGTGAAGGGGGCCAAGTATGGCTGGGGCAGTTATAGAAAACATGAACACTAAAAAGCTGTGCATTGTTGGAGGGATCTTGCTGATTTCCCAAGTCACCCATCAGACCTCCCACTAGAAAAGCGATAAGTATTAAAGGTGCAAACTTTCTCCCTTTCTCCTTCTCTCTGTACTGTTTAGTTGTGTTGCTGAATTGCTACTATGAACATGCATCTTCCCCAGACCTCTTTGTGGACTCCAGTGGCTACCAGGAAAGAAGGGGCAGAGGGGAAAAAGGTGGTACTGCCTAGTTTCAGTATTTGCTTGGAGAGGAGGGGAAAATTGAATAAGAACTTTGAAACTAAAAATCTTTAACTTCTCTCGGAGCAGTTACAGGAAGTAACCTAATCTTCAGTTAAACAAATAACAAAAACAACTGTTGGGAACTGCTCCAGCAGAAGAATCTTGTTTATCTGTAATTGTGCTGTAATGGTGGGGTTTTTTCCTCTTTAAAGTCTCACTCAGATTTCATTTCAGGAACTCTGCCAAGAGGAAGCTCAGTACAAGTTACAGTGGGGGGTGGGGAGGGAGTCTGCTTCCTGAGGTGGGCTCTTGGCAGAGTGGGAGGAGAATGGAAGAGATTGAGGAGGCATTTTGGTAGAGTGACACTTGAGGTTATCTGTGTTTTGTGATGTTTTTCCCCTCAGGGCTTTTTGAAGAGCTCCTTTCTCATGTCAGGGAAGCTGCTAAGCAGATTCTCACAGCAGCAGAGAAAAATTGCTTCCTTAAACCAATCTGATTGACTTGCCCAGATCACATAAGAATTCTGTTGCAAAAGAGATAATGGCACCTGGCTCTCCTAGTCCGATTCCTTCACCACATGATCATCCTTCCTGGCCAGATGTGCTATTTGGCATTGAAGGGGAACACATGTAGTAAGTGGTGTCACCCTTCATTATTTTAATGACCTTGTAAATTGGCCCCATCACATCTACTGTAGGGAGTGACAGTGATTGACAGCTGGGCAGACTTTAAAATTGCATTGGAGGTGCTGACAGTGTACTGTCAGAGTGGAGGTAACATTATTTACTTATGGCACTGTCCATTTACTGTGTAGTCCTTTAAATGACTGCCATTTGGTATGCGTCTTCATAGATTATCATAAAAATTGGGACATTTGATTTTTGATTCATAAACTGCTTGAGTGATGCAAAACCCGAACAAGCGATTCAGCGGTGAGTGTTTACAGAATACATGTCCGCTCCATGCTGGGCCAGTTTATACAATGCTGCCAAACAGAGCCTGGTCCTAGCTGAGCTGCTTCACTGGCAGCAGGGGGAAATGCTGTTGTGGGGGTTTATGGCTCATGTGCCATTGCTTCAAGGCATGGAGTATCTGCATGCTCAGAGCTTGGGGTGAGACCTTGCTGAATCAGGGCATATGTCCCTTTTAAAAAAAAAAAACCATAACTTCTTCCTTCCTAATAAGAGCCCCCCATCTGTTATTCCCCTCGCTCCCTCACTGCAATGCACACCCCAGCTCTGAACACGAGACCAGTTGGTTGTTATACGCTATTCTGTTGGCTTTGTGTCTCTCTGCCCTAATGAAGTTTTCCAGAATATTGAGCTAATGCCTCTTGATGTAGCTATTAATATTAAATACAGCAGACACGAATATTCTGTCTCAGGTCTTTATAAGGAACTGGGGACAAGGTGGGAAATAGCAGTGTGATGTTTGGTTTCCACAGATTGTGGATTTCAGGTGAAATCTTTTTACTCACTGCCAGTTTTGCAACAGTTACTGGAAACTTTTGCAGCTAGAATGTTGCTCAACAGGATTTCTGAGCTTCCTTAGTTTCATGTCCGTTACATGCAGCTTGTGCAACCTCCTTTATTGGGAACAATATGGTGCTAGGAATGCAGTAGTCCCTTTTTTAGCTCTAAGAAAGGAGAGGATCTAGCTGAAGTGACATGGACATTATACATTCAGCCCTCACTCCTATCTACCCTGCCAATTGCAGGTTTCTGATGCCCTTATATATAGTATTTTTTTGCGGGGTGGGGGGAAATCGCTGTGTGGGTAGATGCTTAGAGGACAAAAGCAGCAACAAATGCATGATCTCCACTTGTAACTAGAGGACTAAGTTGTTCAATGGCAGGCTCTGTTGATGAGGAACGCCACTTCTAATCCTTTGGCAAGAAAGTTTGAAACCAGCTCATGCTTCGCTGATTTTACAAGGCAGGATTTAAAGTTTTATCATTTATTCTGGCCAGTATTTCTACTCTGGCTTTAATCTGTCAGTAGCTCATAGCTGTCACAAAGGGTGACTACACTTCCCCTCCTACTTGTGCAGAGTCCTGGTGATGGCCTTCCAGCTAGTAAAAACATATTGCCTGAAGCAGTTAAACCCTGTTTTCATCCTGGTTTAACTACTAGTCGGGATGGACTCAGTGTTAAACCTATTTATTAAAGCAGCAATCTGAACTAGACCGGTGGTTTTAGCACAGCTTGGCCGGGAGCTACTAGCCAGCTAAACCCTATCAAAACAGCTTGTGGTAAGTGTAAAACCAAGAAGTGTAAAATCATTTCTAACTCTGGCTTCATTACTGCTGCATTATCCTTAATGAAAAGGAGGGGTTGGGCCCTGATACCACAATGTCCATGGAATTACCCATGTGCCTAACTACCTTGCTGAATGGGGACCCTGTAATCAGAGCTGGCGCTAGGCATAAGCAGACTAAGCAATTGCTTAGGGCCCTGAGCAGCTCAAAGTGGGCCCTCTATTTGCTTTTTGTTTGTTATGGGGGGGGGAATGCTCCTGTGAAAGGCCCCCAAAGGGGTAGTGCCGCCTCTGCCTGTCATGTTTTCTAGAGTGAGCCTTGTCTATTAAGAACATAAGAACGGCCGTACTGGGTCAGACCAAAGGTCCATCTAGCCCAGTATCTGTCTACCGACAGTGGCCAATGCCAGGTGCCCCAGAGGGAGTGAACCTAACAGGCAATGATCAAGTGATCTCTCTCCTGCCATCCATTTCCATCCTCTGACGAACAGAGGCTAGGGACACCATTCTTACCCATCCTGGCTAATAGCCATTTATGGACTTAGCCACCATGAATTTATCCAGTGCCCTTTTAAACATTGTTATAGTCCTAGCCTTCACAACCTCCTCAGGTAAGGAGTTCCACAAGTTGACTGTGCGCTGCGTGAAGAAGAACTTCCTATTGCTCTAGGTGTCTGGAAGAGACATCTAGAATATACATTCTTTGTGGCATCATAAATGTACCTGGACCGGATTCTGATCTAGTTTATACCTGTTTTAATTTCCTTGACTTCATGGGAACGTCTCCTGATCTACACCGATGTGAAGTCAAAATCAGGCCCAATAAGGCCTTTTTAATCTTAGAATTTTTGCCAAGAATTTCCACTCTTGTGAACATGAATGGGAGTGGTCATGCAGACAGGGCTCTCCCAAGCTGTCTAGAGCTGCTTGGCGCAGGGCTAGACAACAGGAAGATGTAACCTACACTTGTGCTCCCATAGTTGCTATCTTCCATTGCTAAAGCTGAACCACTGGTAGCAATGGTGGGAAACTTTTGGCAAAGAACCCTAGTGTAGACGAGGCCTCTTTACCAGAGCAAGAAACAGAAGATGTAGAATTGGGTGCCACTGGTAGTACCTGTATGTATAATTATATGATAACTGGACAGGTACATTCCAGTCATCAGAGTCTCCATCCAGAGGCTGAACAGGCTTGTTCTGCAGGTTACTGCAGCCAGGATCCCAGCTGAGGACCTCATGCTTGGAGCAATATCTTCAGAGGGGAGCTTAGAGAGTGTCCCTCTGGCACAAGTAGATGTTGCTTTTCACTTATACTTGCTCCTGCATAAGCAGAAGGGTTACTAGGGAACATCCTCTTTTTTAAGACCTGCTGGAAGGGATTCACTGGCATAGAGCTGGTCCTACGTGCATACCTGAGGAAGGGTCGGTGGTGAATACCTGCACAAAAAGCAATTAATCATTGTACCATGGATTTGCAGGTTTTATGAGTGTGGTTTGTTTAATTTTCAGCTCCAAGTGCCACTACAGCTGTGCTTTATGTGTCAATAAAATGCATAGATGTACAAAACCCCACCACCAAACCAAATGGCTAATGCCCTGGGGACCCAGCCAGTGTGAGAAGATCCGAGATCTTGACGAGGAAATGAGCAGACCAATAGACATCGGTGATATTATGTTTGCCGTTCACTTCCCCCTCCCCGAGAGAGATGAACCCCTGGCTCCGGTTCATGATTGTCACCATGCTGCCGGACATCGTGTTCAAGATGGATAATGCCATCAGTAAGTCACTTACTAACTGCCCCCATGCTGCTTGATCAAAATATCTCCCTGTGGCATTTTTAAATGGATTAAAAAAAAAAAAACTAAGCCATTTTTTTTCCTGCTTCAAGTGACAATAAAGCTTGAACACTCCTGAACAGAAGTGCTCCTAGCACAGTTCAGAATTTCGGAATGATTGTAGAGAAGAAAAGTAGACCGCCTGGGGGAGCTATTACTGCTTGATGTGCTTGGTTAGTATTAACCGTATTACAGTAGCACCTAGAAGCCTCATTTTGCTAGTCCCTATACAAACATATGGCATGAAACGGTCTCTGCCTCTGTGTTCTGTAGTGTTGTGTGTCAGCTCAGCTGTCTCATGTTCTCCCCTCCATCAGTAGCATTGGTTCAGGGGCGCTCTGTGTAGTGTTTTGGGTTCCTTCAGGCTGATGGTGCTCTATGAATGTAAAATGTTACAATGGACATCTTAGTCTCCAGTGCAAGTATATCAGAAAGTGTGAGTGCTCAAAGCTGGGCGATCAGGGTAACACTGACGTGCCCTCTGCTCTCCATCGTGCCATGCTAGCAAGGGGCAACTCCAGACAATTCGCCTCAAAATTGCACAGTCGGTGTGGCAGCAACTGCTCTTCCATTTTACATGTCAGGGACCAAAAAGGGATGATCTTGTCTAGCGATTTATTCTAATCTGTACAAATGGGTACAAATGGATACATTGGTAAAATGAATGTAATATCCAGCTCACCAGGAGACTGAGACCACATGAATCTGTGCCAGTAGGTGAACACTTCAATCTCCCTGGACATTCGATAACAGATTTAAAAGGAACTATTCTTGAACAAAAAAACTTCAGAAACAGACTTCAAAAAGAAACAGCAGAACTAAAATTCATTTGCAAATTTAACACCATTAATTTGGGCTTGAATAGGGACTGGGAGTGGCTGGCTCATTACAAAAGCAGCTTTTCCTCTCCTGGAATTGACAGCTCCTCATCTGTTATTGGGAGTGGACTACATCCACCCTGATCGAATTGGCCCTGGCAACACTGGTTCTCCACTTGTAAGGTAACTCCCTTCTCTTCATGTCTCAGTATATAATGCCTGCATCTGTCATTTTCACTCCATGCATCTGAAGAAGTGAGGGGTTTTTTTTTTACCCACGAAAGCTTATGCCCAAATAAATCTGTTAGTCTTTAAGGTGCCACTGGACTCCGTGTTGTTTTTGTGCTTCTAATATGACTTGCACTTTTCATTTGAAGAGCTCTCTGAGTGTGAAGCGCTGTTGTTCAGAGGCAAGTAGCATGTAGTGTACAGTTTGGTTCTGCAGGGATGGAAATAATGACTCTAATTCCAGTGTGAACTGACTTTATTAATAGAAGAAGGTTGGGCTTGTGATTTAGGCCCTGCACTAGGATTTAGGGTGAGTTCGTTCAATTCCTGGCTTTGCTACAGACCACCTGTTTGACTACGGGTAACTCACCTCACTTCTCTGACCAACTTCAAGCTGCCACTGCAACTCTTCTGTGCAGCTTGGATCTGGTTAGCAGATTTCCCACAGGACTTGCTTTGCGTAGATTTTCAGGCCAGAAGGGACCATGATCATCTGGTCTGACCTCCTTGGGTGAGACACACAACCTCACCCACTGAGGAAAAGTCATGAACCAACGCACATGTTCTTAGAAAGCCAACAAGCTCCTGAGACACAGCCTGGTCCCATTCTGTCAGAGTCTCTCACTAGTCCCAGGGAAAACTGGGTTTTCTGAAAGCCCCCACCATCCCTGTGTATCTCGGCCCAATTACCATATTGCTCAGTGGTGTCTCTGGACTTGCGTAAGTGGGGAAATTACACTGGAATAAAGTTACTTTTATTCTAGAATAGTGTCCGTATGGGGAGCTATACTGGCACAGCTATAGTGTTATAATTATACTGCTATATGTCTGCCAGTCAGTTCGCCCATGAAGACCAGGCCTTCGTTATAGGGTGAAGATAATTAAGTCTTCCTTCTGCCCAGTTGTCCAGCCTGTCGATCTATGGTCCAGCCACAGTGTCCCCATGATGGCTGTGCCATTGTTTGGGTAGTTAAATTCATTCAGTCCCAGAGGCTTGCAATCGCTGGTCTTGTGACAGTATCTATCTGTTGGGTGAGGGTGCAGAAACTGTCTGCTGCCTTCTCTTCAACTCACACAGCACATAAATCACATTTTGGAAACAGATCAATAATTGTTGCAGAGCACCCCTCCTTTCATTATAGGGGCATAAACCAACTCAAAGTGGATCACACATGGGGCCCTTTGAAAATCCCTTCCACTACATGCATCCGATGAAGTGAGCTGTAGCCCACAAAAGCTTATGCTACAATAAATTTGTTAGTCTCTAAGGTGCCACAAGTACTCCTGTTCTTTTTGCGGATACAGACTAACACGGCTGCTACTCTGAAACCTAGAATTAGATGGTAATGCTACAAGTGAGTGAGCTCTATTATGCCTAGAGAAGGGTACCATAATGATTGAGCAGCTGGCTCTTTGACCTGTTCTCACGTAAGGCCGTAAACATCTAACCCTCCAGGATGGGCTAAGGGTGGATTTTTCAAAAGTAATAAGTGTTGGCCAATCTTTATTCCCATTGATTTCAGTGGGGCGGAGATAGGCCACTGCTGAGTGCCTTTGAAAATCCCTCCCTAAATCACCACCCGAGATAGACATCCTTGAATTTTATCACAGTATCTCTCCTCCTTCCCTGGGCTGACATTGCTTACAGTTCACGTTGTAATTATTTTGGTTGGTTGTTACCCTTGCAGAAGACAACGCAGAGATTACATTTGACGTGTCATTGGCTTATCGTGATGACATGGTCACTGAATGGACAGAAATGGCACATGCAGTACAGACCCGAAAGCTAAAATGCTCCTTTGCATCTTCAAAAGTAAGTTATGGGACAAAGTTTAGTCAGGGGTCCACTACTTCTTCAGTATTCTCATGCTTCACAGGATTTAGCTGCTGCATCCGTGTGTCCTGATGAGTGTTTGATTGCCCTATCTGGACATTGCCCTGTGATCAAAGCCTTAACTAGAGGAAAGCAGACTAGACCTAGTAGTGAGTACAACTTTGGAGTAGAAAGATTGCCTTGTGGGTAAGACAGCGAGTCAGGAGATCTAGGTTCTGTCCCCACTCTAACAGCCTTCTGGCATGACCTTGGGCAAACCACTTGTTGCTCAGTTTCTCCTGTTGTTAAAAGGAACAGGGAGGGAAAAGAAAATAATGCCTGTCAACACTGTGGAGTTGGGAGAGTTAATCCACTAATGTTTGTAATATGCTTGGAGATTCTTAGGAGATGATATAGCTGTGCAAGGTCTATGCATTATGTAAAATATTCCGATGTGATTGGAGCACATCCCTGTTATCCCTGTTTTTGTTTTTTGCAACAGTGCCATTTACTGTAACTATTATAGTCATTTTTTAAAATAAATGACAACTCAGTAACATGTTTCAGCTCCAGGTATCTGCTTAACCAATTGTCCCACCTCACAAGTGAAAGGCAATATGGTAATGTAGTTGCCTGTCTTATTCCACAGTCCTGCTTTCCCTGGAAAGGGAATACTCAGGATATGATAACGACTTTGTACTGTGCATCTCCACATTTTAAAGCAGTAACTGACTGTTTCGGTGAACAGAACCAAACCATGGTAAGGTTCGATTAAGTGTGAACAATGCTGACTCTTGTATTTTCCCTCTCTATGCCATTCCACCAGACTAGAGCACATGAAGGCCAACACTATGACGGTGATGCGCTCCCTTTCATGGAAATTGGAACTGTGGCTCACTTATTGTACCTCATCAACATTCGACTCCCTGTGAACGAAAGTCAGGGAGTTAATGTGGGCATTGGAGAAATAAAGGATGTTCGCCTGATAGTGTGCGTGTCATTTTTATCACTTGCCTTCAGTAAACTATATCAAATATCTTCACCACTACCACAAGTGGACTGGGACAACCAAATTTATTTCATCTGTGCCTCACAGGGCAACTTCTAGTCATCACCAATCTGCACAAAATTGAATTGATGATTTATCAGTAAAATACCCTAGCTCAATGGATTAGGAATAGGAACTATCTAGCCACCACCTTTGTGGCACATAGAACCAGAAGAGTTTTTGTTTAAAACACATTAGATCTCACTCTGAATGAGTTTTACAAAGGAAAACTCAGACCCCACAACTCCACACCACTGTTACCTCCTAAGACTTTATGTTGGATTGGGAAACTGAGTGGGGGCTCTTAACTTCTCTGTCACCATTTGAACCCAGTTCACAGCTGTAATGTTCATTGCATTATATTAAATGAGTTCGTTTCCAGCCAGCTCTTAAGGTTCACATCACAAAAACACCACTATCACTGGCACTAATTGGCATCCTTGTTGTCAGTCTTCACTGAGAGAGGGGGAGCAAGATGACAGCCTTCACGTGGTGCTTCTGTTAAGTGTTGGTGTGTTTTGTGCTCTGTGTTGTGAAAATTAACCAACATGCCAATGTCGTCAATTGGCCACCAGACGTTGTATTACCGACCTCCCAGTGAACATAGTATAATCATTGCTATCTCAAACTGCCCTTTTCAGGACCAAAAAAGAACAGTTGGGCCAGTACTCTGAATATACCAACTTAATGTCAAAGGGATGTCCAGGGAAAAAGCAGATTACCTCTCGAGGACCCTCAAATACCATCACATTGACCTTGTGGCCCTCCAAGAAACACATGTGAAAGAAGATAAAGGTGCCAGACATAAAATCTATGGCTATACCAAAATCGCTGCTGTCAACCATCCAAAACCTGGGCTAGCAGTGTACATGCAAAATGGATTAGAGGATGTGGAAGTTTTGGAAGAATCATCAACCGGTGGAAGAGAGATCAACATGGTTAGAATCAGGGACATCATTATAGTAAACATATACAAGCCACCTAACATCATGTGGCCTGATCCCATCTCACCTTCCTTTCCTCATCCGGCCATCTACACTGACAACTTTAACAGCCATCACAAAGACTGGGGATACTACTCAAATGACACAGCTGGGGAACAGATCACAGAATGGGCCCCCCTCAAAGACCTCCACCTGCTCCATGATCCGAAGCAATCCGGATCTTTTTGGTCTGCGAAGTGGACAATGGATTACAATCCTGCCCTGTGTTTTGTGACCCGTAATAGTGCAGGTGGCCACAACAAGAACCATCCTGAGTTACTTCCCGCATAGCCAACATCGCCCAATCATCCTCCAGATTGGCCTGGAAGTGCCTCTTCGGCAGTCTGTGCCAAAGCTGCATGGGAATTTCCACAAGGTTGATTGATCTGCCTACACTTCAGAAAAAGAACATCAAATCTCACAGCTCAAACCGATACTTAGAAACTTCGTCCATTTTTCAAACCTCCTAAAATTGACACATGTTTCACAGGATTTAGCTGCTGCATCCATGTCACCTGGAGGGTCTCCTACTCGAACACAAGCACCCTTGGATGATGAGTTGGGTACTGCCTGGACAAACCCAACCTTCCATGTGAGCTAGGAGTCAAGAAAAGGATCACCAAACAAAGGACTTGAAGTGAAAGATGGTGGTCACCTGACAAAGGGGGCTGCAACTTTATATAAAAGTGTGCCTCTTGGACTGGCCATTGCAATGGAGGGGAGAGACCAGAACCTGAAGACTAAGCAGCAAGAGGCATCCCTAGAAAGGACTGGCCAAAACCCAAAGGCCTCTCTGTGGCGAGGGCACTGGACAGAGGGATTTTTGCAAAGGCTTGTTATTTTTTCAGGGATCTGTAAGTCTCTTATGCTTTCTCTGTGAGTAAGGTAGGGGTGTGTGTGTGTGTGTGTGTGAAGGAGTTACTGTGCAAACTCTCTGTTCCTTGCTGTAACTCTCACATGTTCCTGAAGGGTTAAACTAAATCGGAGTACCCATCAGGGTGGACCTCTGGGGCCTAGGGCAGCTGGACTGCAGGGTCCCACTTCCAAGAAGGGGCACCTGTCAGGGAATCTGAATCTTCTGATTTATTGACCTGAGAAGTTAAAGACCGTGTCTGGACACTGCTCAGTCTCAATGGGCTTAGAAGCATGTGGGATCGGATCCAGCACTTGGATCCAAACACAGCAACCTGGTGAGCGCACAGCAGGGTGAGTTTAACCAGGCCTGAGTCATCCTGCATGTTGTGCAGTATCCTAGAACCTGCCATTGTGCTACATGTGATTTCAGTGTCATTATTCTGTTTGTTTCAAACAATAATAAAAAAAACCTCAGAGTCCTCTGCTCGGTGCAATTTCTCCATGTTGTTGTAATGAAGCTTATGCCTCTAACTTAGCTTCTTGGCTCTACCTGGCATGGAAAGAATACCTTTGATTATTTTTTCCCATCCTTGTTTGCTTAGGATCAAAATGACCAAACGTGGCTCTCCGGGTACTGGAAGTGGGTTGGGCCAATAGCTGTTGGCTCCTTCTGCCTCTTCATCTTTGACATTTATAAGAGGTAAATGAGACCCTATGTCTTCCAACTGGTCTCTGTAATGCTAACGTGATTATGCTCAGATTTAAAATACTCGGCTCTTCCGAAAATGGATATTATTTGGAAACATGGACAAGTATGTCCCTCCTTTCCACTTCCTATCCCTCTCCCCACCCACTTGAAAAGAACACTTCTCAGGTTTTTCAAAGCTGCAAAGAATAATGCTTAAGAACTTGCATCTTGCTCTATTTTCAACTTTATACTGATGTGATCTATGACTATTGTGGATTCTCTCCTGTTTTCAGGGGAGTACAACTGAAAAATCCATTCTACGGTTTCTGGACCACAGATGTTGGCATGCAGCTGGCTGTATCCTTCCATCTATTAGTACCAAGTGTTTCTTGTGGTAGAAACTAGAAATATTTAAGTAACAATTTATTTTTCTCTAAGTTCTTATTTAACTGGTGAAAAGCATCTTATCTTGGATAAAATGGGACCGATAGTTGGTTTCTAATAATATTGTGGATGATCCAGAGTGTCCTTTGTGTGAACAGTGTTATGGTTCTGTAAGGTGACACTCTATCAAACATTAGTGCAGCATGTAGATTTTGCTGCAAGGATGACTTCTGAGACTGATGTTAATATAAGGGAAGTAACTAGAAAAATTAGCACCTGCCTCAAGCTGTAGGAAGTCTGGAAAAGGGCACATCTGGAATTAGCGTTTGGGTATTAGTGATTCTAGAGCAAATCCTGTCCTCACAGAACCCTGTCTAAATTGCACAGGTTATACTTCAGAGTGGTAGCCGTGTTAGTCTGTATCAGCAAAAAGAACGAGGAGTCCTTGTGGCACCTTAGAGACTAACAAATTTATTTGAGCATAAGCCCTTTCGTGGGCTAAAACCCACTTCATCGGATGCATGCAGTGGAAAATACAGTAGGAATATATATACACAGAGAACATGAAAACATGGGTGTTGCCATACCAGCTATAACGAGATTAATCAATTAAGGTGGGCTACTATCAGCAGGAGGAAAAAAAACTTTTTTAGTGATAATCAGGATGGCCCATTTCCAACTGTTGACAAGAAGGTGTGAGTAACAGTAGGGGGAAAAATTAGCATGGGAAAATAGTTTTTACTTTTGTGTAATGACCCATCCCAGTCACATTGGTAGATGTGCAGGTGAAAGAGCCTCTGATGGTGTGGCTGAAGTGACTAGGTCCTATCCACATATCTATTCAGGGGACACCATCATAGGACCTAATCACATCAGCCACACCATCAGAGGCTAGTTCACCTGCACATCTACCAATGTGATATATGCCATCATGTGCCAGCAATGCCCCTCTGCCACGTACATTGGCCAAACCGAACAGTCTCTATGCAAAAGAATGTGGACACAAATCAGATGTCAAGAATTATAACATTCAAAAACCAGTCGGAGAACACTTCAACCTCCCTGGTCACTCACTCACTTACAGACCTCAGTCGCAATACCCCAACAAAAAAACTTCAAAAACCAGACTCCAACAAGAAACTGCAGAATTGGAATTAATTTGCAAACTGGACACAATTAAATTAGGCTTGAATAAAGACTGGGAGTGGATGAGTCATTACACAAAGTAAAAACTATTTCCCCATTCTAATTTTTTCCCCCTACTGTTACTCTCACCTTCTTATCAACAGTTGGAAATGGGCAATCCTGATTATCACTACAAAAGTTTTTTTCTCCTGCTGATACTAGCCCACCTTAATTGATTACTCTTGTTATAGTTGGTATGGCAACACCCATTTTTTCATGGTGTGTGTGTGTCTTCCTACTGTATCTTCCACTGCATGCATCCAATGAAGTGGGTTTTAGCCCACGAAAGCTTATGCTCAAATAAATTGGTTAGTCTCAAAGGTGCCACAAGTACTCCTCGTTCTTTTGACAGGTTATGCTGTTCCCTCTCCTGATCTGAACTGTAAGTTGTTTTTTGTGTTTGTTTGTTTTTTTCCCTCTGGGGCAGTTCATTTCATTGCTGATTGGGAGCGTTATCCTACAGCATTTATACAATTTTCTGTTTAAAGTTGCCTGTTCACGCTGGAAGTTCTTTCAGCTGCCTTAATTTTTATTCCAGGCTGACATGTTCCACTTCTCCAGCATCCCAGTCCTCTTGCAGGAGTTGTCTGATTGGTTGGTGATGATTTCTTAGCTAAGCCCTGCCTTTTCATGCCAGTGGAGCAGAAGTGACAATTCCAGCTTAGCCTTTTTAGCCTGCAGAAGTTTTAATATTTTATCCCTCATTAACACCATGTCAAGTGCTTAGGGGGAACAACAAAGCATCAGCTTTGGGACTGGGGAAGGAACCGTGAAGCATATACCCTCACTCAGAGGGAAGCTGCAGTCTGAAGCTTCCATTGAATACACAGTAGAAGCCTGAATTAGGATAGCTGAAAGCAGACTAATTACCTGGATGATTGTTTCTGTAAATACCACTCTGTCAAGTAGTCATTTCCTTTAACTGGTATGCTCAGCTGATGGCATTCTTTACAATAGCAGGCATCTGTCTCTGCCTCTACTACTTGTTTCTGTGCTTCCTGGTGTTTAAAGTGTTTCAGAACTTCCATGGAAAGCCATTAAGTCTCCCACCCATAAAGAAGACTTGCAGGATTCAGAATCAGGTTGGAAAAGCCTGGTCAAATAAATACCATGAGAGGGAGAGATGGACGGAGGGACTGTGTGTGTGTGTGTGTTCTGATAACTCTTACTAGGGAGACTGGAGTCTGGACCAGATCCTAAGCTGGTCTAATTCAACATAGCTCCACTGACTTGATTGCAGGTCTGCTCCCAATTGGTTTCTGCTGCAGGGGAGAAAAGGAACATCCCCTCTAGATTTCTGAACATGCTCAAAATGTCCATTGTGCTATTACAGACGCTCCCCAACTTACGCAAGCATTCCGTTCCGGAATGCCTTGCATAACTAGAATTTTGCGTAAGTCGGAAACATATACCCGACCATTATGCACGAAAAAAACAAAAAAAACCCAACCACAACTCCTATTTCTAGCTTACGGAACTTTTTCCATAAATGCGGATTTGCGTAAGTCGGGTTTGCATAACCTGGGGGGCGTCTGTATTAATGATTATTTTTCAAAAATATTTAAGCCCCTATTGAACATTTCCTCGTAGATATTATCACAGGTGGAATCTTGAACTTAGGTGATTGTCTCACTAGGAATATGTTATTTACTCCAATAAAAATGTCATATGCAGCACATGTGATAATTGGGCCTACAAATTTACCCTAATTGTGAGCTCAACTGAATGAAAGTTTATAAAATGTCACAATAACCTATAACAAATGTTGATGCAAAAGTGAGCCAAAAAACCCTGAATTAGTCCAAACAAAAAGGCCTACTGATTTAACTGAAAGATTGTGTTAAGAGCATGCCTAGCATAGGTACAGAAGGTCTGACCAAGCTCTTTGTTAACTAAAGAGGAAGAATTAACAGAGCCAGGGTACAGTGTATGGACAAGGAGCCAAATACTATCTTCTGTCCAATTGTAATCTAGTGCTAGGTTTTCTTTATTGCCCTTCTGCACAGTACTGTGCAGGGAAAGTCAATGACCATGGCAAGGTCCATAGTGGATGTCCTAGAGGATTCTGCATCATGCCATTCTTTGGTTATCGGAAGATATGGTGGAAAGCCTTTATTAAAAAAGGGGGCAAATGTTGGGTAAGTCAATTCCCCATTGAGAAATGCAACATTATTTTGAGCTAAGATTTTCAAAAGCAACTCAATGATTTAGTATCAGAGGGGTAGCCGTGTTAGTCTGGATCTGTAAAAAGCAACAGAGTCCTGTGGTACCTTATAGACTAACAAATATATTGGAGCATAAGCTTTCGTGGGTGAATACCCACTTTGTCAGACGCATGACGAAGTGGGTATTCACCCATGAAAGCTTATGCTCCAATATATCTGTTAGTCTATAACAGGGGTCCCCAACGCAGTGCCCGCGGGCGCCATTGCGCCCGCCGGGGGGTGTAAGTGCGCCCGCGTAGCCCTCGGGGTTTTTGTTTTTTTGCTCCGCCGGCAGCGCTTGGCACCCGCCGGCAGCACTCGGGATGTTTTTTTGTTTGTTTTTTTTGCTCCGCCGGCAGCGCTCGGTTTTTTTGGGGTTTTTTTTGGGGGGGGGCACCCGCCAGAAGAAAAAGGTTGGGGACCACTGGTCTATAAGGTACCACAGGACTCTTTGTTGCTTTTTTTCAATGATTTAGGCGTCTAAAGTCTGGTTTCTCAGGCACACTTGGAAATTTCACTCTTTGTTCCTAAAGTGCCTCCTTTGTCCCTGGCTAAGTCAGTCAGAATTCTGTCCAGTCTCTCACTGTAAGCATGGTGGGAGTGTAAACAGTTAAGCATGGAAGCTTGGGGCTGTCAAATTTGCTGCTGCTTTTATGAAGCCTTTTGATTAAGTTGAAATGGTGCCTCCAGCACATTCACTTAGTAAATCAGCCTCGCTCTATCCTGTATCATTTCACGAAAGGAAATGTAATGGAAAGCAGTAATAATCTCAGGCACTTAAACCCCTTCTCCATGCATCTGAGGGGAATTCAGATGTGTAAGGGAATGAAGAACATTGGCTGTCGCTCCTAGAGGACGTGTGCACGTCTGTTTTTGTTTGTAGTTGGGTTTTTTTTTTTTTTTTTAATGCTGTCTGTCTACCCAGGAGCTGAATATCGGGTTCAAGTTCTTGATGGTCATCACCTTGATCTGTGCTGCCATGACTATCATCATCTTCATTGTCCGGCAGGTGAGTGTGCTGGAAGGTAATCCTGCATGAAAGCATTCCTGCGTTGTGTTGACACCTCAGGTTCATCCTAGCTCAGTCTGGAGTGAGAAGGGCCATAGTCAAAAAGGCCATTCAGTACCATGGATTTTCATCAGTGTCTCAAACACTACGCAGCTTCTTGAGGCTTATCCAAGATTCTTCCTCTGGGACTAATCCCCTTTTCTGTGCTGAACAATGCCCTTGAAAAACTAAGTCTTCCAGTGTTGCACTTGGAGGGATTTCTGTTCTAGAAATTACAAGGCAGCACATTGGGTTAGTGAGTAGAAAGGGGGACACACCTTCAGGAAGAAATGGTTATGATTCTTGGTTAACTACAAGCCTTATGGCTCTGGTTTTGTGTGTAGAAGTGCCTTCTCATGGGCTGCAGTGGTGATGTAGAGATCTGTGATGTCTTAATATAGAGCTCTTTGAAATGCTTATAGAAAACAATGCACCAGAGTGAGCTGCATGGTTATATCTTAGTTCTAAAAATGTGTCAGTGGGTTTCTATTTACCTAATAGATTTTGCAGGAATTTGCTTGAGCAATTCCGCCACCAGCTCTGTCCATTGTCCTGTATGTTATTACCATCCCATTCTGTGTGTTCGTGTTCGTGTTCAGTTCTGGGTGATAAGCCAAACATTTGGTCCATTATCCATCCAAAAAACATGTGGGCTTTTTATTTAAGCCTGACACACACACCCCCACTCCCATAGAGAGACCTTGATTATATCTAGGTGCTCATTCAACATATTTGAGACTCTTCCTTACTTGCCTGGCCCTATTGAATCTCTGCTTTCTCATGGACAAGTGGCTGAAGGGCGCTGGAAATGGGGGCACTTCACAGGGTACGTGAATGGTGCCTTCTTCACAGGCATCTATGGGATGTGGAACCTTTACATCTTCACTCTTCTGTTCCTGTATGCGCCTTCACATGAGAAATTTGGCGAAGATCAGCAACTAACAGTAAGCTGGGCTGTGGAGCTGTTCTTAATCAGTTGCATATTGAAGTAATGTGGTGGTTACTGCTGTTTGCACATCCAGCAGAACTGTACCAGTAGGGGGCCCTGTGAGAGAATCCTAGAGCTGGTGAAATGTCTAGTGACCATCTGTTTTTCCAAGGGAAATTCGTATTGTTGTTGGCTGGATTTAGAGCTCTTAGCACATGGCAGCAAATGAAAAAACAGATCTGAAAAGTAAAAATTGCAAATGCCCCTTCTCTTTCAATGAGACATAGGTGCTACTGACATTTTTAGACACTGGTAATAAACCACTAAAAAATGTGCTTTAGGGAATGACTGACTGGATCATCCAAAAGGTATTTTACTTCTCTAACTTCTCCGATTCTATACGAAGATATTTTTCTTTTTAAGGAACACTGTAAAGTTACTCACTTTTTTTTTTTTTTTTTTTTTTTTAAAGTAATTGTCCTGACCTACATTACAAATAACACTTTGGATTATTAAAATGGCCTTTAAAAATCTAATTCTGTTTGTTCAGTTTCTGCATTTCTCCCAGCATGGACAATGAAAATAAACTAGTTGGGTTCACTAACTGGGAAAGCAAGGTCTCTAATGGACAGAGCAACTAAGAAGCCTGGCTTTTCTTCCTGACTCTACTACTGACTTGTTCTGTGACCCTGGACATGTCACTTAGCTTTGTTTTATTGGCTTAGAAACTGAGGCACAGGGAAGTAAATTTACCCAGGTTTCTGGATTGCTTTGAAATGGTCAGCTGAAAAAAAACTGTGTTGCAAAGTTTTATCACCCTCCCCCTTTTTTTTTTTAATGTAGTCAGTTTCACTTTCAGTTTTTCATGCACGAGACCAGTGGTTTTCAACCTTTTGTTCATTTGCAGACCTCTAAAAAATTCCAAATGGAAGTGTGGACCCCATTGGGGATCTTAGACATAGTCTGCGCATCCCCAGGGGTCAGCGGACCACAGGTTAAAAACTACTGCACTAGACCCCTGTCTCTTCCAATCTAGCACAACAGTGCTCAGGTTTACAACACTAATGGGGAATCTCTCTTTTTTTTTTTTTTTTTTTTTAAAGTGACCTTCAAATTGGTTTTGGGGTTTGAAAAAAGATCTTTACACCACTCTTAAAATTTGGAGCCAAATTTGACCTGGCAGTGTCTCATCAATCACCAAGTCTTTCTCTTTCCTTTTTAAATCAAAGTAAGTCTCCAAACTTTTTTTTTTTTTTTTTTTTTAGTGATTTCGGATGAGAAGTGGGGAGAAACTTCAGTTCAGCTCAAACCACCAGGCTGGCCGGGCCAATAGAAGTTTGTAACCTGCTCGCAAGGAGGCCTAGGAGTAACTGCTATGCCATCGTCTTTAAGACCAACCTGAACTGAAATACAAGATACCGGGCTACTCAACAATTTCCATGAGGAGCTACATCTTAAACTGCTCACTTTATAAATGATCAGTGTTTATAATTGGTCTTCTCTGAGCAAGAGTATTGGATAGGCCAGGGGTCCCCAACGTGGTGCTCGCGGGCGCCATGGCGCCCGCCGAGGCATCTAAGTGCACCTGCATACTGGCCGGCAGACGAGCATCCGCCGAAATGCCGCCAAGAAGCAGCAGAGGCGTTGCCACTTGTCGGCGGCATTTCAACGGATGCTCGTCCGCCGCCACGGTCCTCCGTGGCTCATCGTCTGGCACCCGCCAGACGAAAAAGGTTGGGGACCACTGGGAAAGGCCCTTGTCCATCATTCCACCCCTCAGCCCATAGAAACACCTGCCAAAGATACTACAGCTTAGGGTCCCCCCCACATACTCAGGGATCTGGACATCAGCTGTTAGTGCTTCGGAATCCTGGGCAGAATCAGCCAGCTTTCGGGGTGGGGGCCCTGCAGACTTTTCCATGATGGTGGACAAATCCCAACCCCTAACCATGGAAGGATCTCTGAGGGGACTTCTGCAGAGATTTCCAGCCCAAAGTCTCTTCCTGCAGGTTTTATTGCAGGAGAAGACAAGTTGGCCCAACATCTGTTAACTTTCTTTAATATGGTAGCTTTATTTTTTGTGGGTGGGCAGAGCAGGAGTGTCAGGTACGTGTATCCTTTTTTACTACTAATTTTCTGGGATAGGTGTCGAATATTTTATAATATAATCTCTGCACCAGGAACTGGTCAGCTAGTGAACCCCACATGTTTAGGAATCTATAGATGAGCAAATATCTTAACTATATGAAAATCTTATTAAATGAACTGTGAGCCTAGAACTCTTCTCCCCCCCNCCCCCCCCCCCCCCCCCCCCCCCCCCCACACCGGTGTAGGCATTCTTGGCATTAAATCCAAAATTCAGATTTATTCCTTAGTCCTAATGCCTAGTTCAGGACCATTTCTGGTTTTGGTTTACATTACAAATAGCTTATTCTATAAATACTTCAGAATATAAATGCTTCTCTGATTTTTTTTAAAATAATCTACACATTTATTACATATGGGGCATTGACATTTTAAAGCATAATTTGTGTCAAACTAAGTGAGAATTACAGAACCCACAACAGTCTTTGGGTCTTGTGAAAGTTTTTTTTTAATCCTTTTTTGTTTAGAATATATTCATACTATAATCCACCTAGAAAAAATAAGACTTGCTTATGTCAGTAAAGTGTCCGATACACTGTGCCCGTGTGAGTCTGCCTCAGAGATACACTGCCGGGCTACAGTAGGCTAGGCAGGGAACTAAAGGGATCATCATGCCTTTGATAGTTTGTATTGTAGGCCTTGATCTTGCAAACACTTATGCACCTGCTTAACTTTATGTATGTGAGTAGCTCCAACGATGTCTGTAGGCCTCTGTGCATGTGAAAATGTTTTTTTAGGATTGGGTTCGTTAGCTTCCAACTTGATTTGAGGTATGGGTCCCCTTTTAATATGGATTGTGTTTCCTAAAGCCGAGCTCCCAGGGGTGTTTATACTTCAAAAACGTCGGCTTCTTAAAATTCACAGGCTGGAGCTGGTTGCATACATCTCTTCCCCCCCCCAAACCTAGCGTGACTGATTCACCAATTTGTGGCAGTTATTTGCTGCCATCTGCTGGAATATGGAGGTACATTTCTCCCATAAATGTTTGTTTTACCTCTATAATTTACAAATGTCTGGAGATCCATGTGCAGATCAGTTTCTTTTCTAACTGTGTGTGAGAGAGAGAGCGCACCTCTTCCCTTTTAGTGTTCACCTCAAGAACAGAGCTAGGGCCTTTCCCTGTCTGTTCCTCATGTCGTCAATATGGCCAGTAGGCCTGTGGAGTATAGATTATAAGCCAAAAGGGACTCCTGTGATCATCCAGTCTCCCCTCTTTGTATAACACAGGTCATAGGACTTCCCTGAATTCCTGTTTGAATTAGACCATGTATTTTTTTTTTAAATCCAATCTTTATTTAAAAATCGCCAGGGAAGGAGAATCCACTGGACCCTTGGTAAGTTGTTTCCAACTTGGTAAGTGGTTAATTACCATCACTGTTAAAAAAAATAAATAATAATAATTAAAAAAAAAAAAATTGTGCCTTATTTCTAGTCTGAACTTGGGCACTCTAGAAATCTCCCCTCTTCAGGCTCTAAGATCACACACCACTAGCTATTTGACAGTTTGGTTTCTAAGCTTCCTGGAATGAGAGGTAACGTCTACTCCCACGGAATGAATTTGTCAGGTGAATGTGGCTCCTAGAGAGAACAAAGTGCTCCATTCCGTGACTGGATGCAAATGTGCCTGCTGAACCTCCCCATAGAGCCCCAAGCATTATGTACAAGTTGACATGCAGACTAGTCCATAAGGACTCACCTTTTGTATGTGAACAAGGTCAGGCTGGCAATTTGTTTTCTCTTACCTAGAAGGGAAAATTGATGCTGCTTAATGTGAGTTACTGCTATTCAATGCAGGGTATGAGCATGGGGAAGAAAGTTAATCACTACCATGAAATGACATGCTCATTGCCCTCCATTTTTTCCATAGTGAAAGATGCTGTTTATCTGCAGAATAATTATTGCATGTGCAGAGTCCACACAAGCTTCTCTCCTCTCTCCTGGCAGCATGCTTCCCTCCCCCTCAGCTGAAAGGATCTTCCTGCAGGATGAGAGGAGAGTTCATTCTCCAGCTCTACTTAATCCTTGGTTTCTCTGTGCAGACAATAGCCAAAATGTTCATTAGTGACAGTCATAATGAGATTTGCTGAGGTAACTAGCTCCCTTCACTTAGGATAGTGAATAGCCAATAGATAGTTACTGCTTCCAGTCACTCTGAACTATGGGCTGGAACTGAACTGGGGCTGGGTTCCCTATTCTATGAGCATCTCGTCTGACCTCCTGCCTAATCCAGGCCATAGAATTTCATCCAGTCACCCCTGTATTGATCCCAGTAATTTGTGTTAGTCTGATGCTGGAAGATCCCAGCCTCAGTGAGCTTCTAGTTTGAAATACACCTTTTGTTAATGCTGAGAGCTGAACACTGGGAAACGAAAAAGGATCTCCGCTGATGTTCTAGCACAGATCTGAATGGAATAAATAGGGAGTCAGCCTCTCTAATGCTATTAACCCTGCTTACATTTCATCATGCAACTCTGCAGGGAACCTTGTTACAAAAGCACTGCCCCAATCCCCGACATTTGCAATGCGTGAGGTATTTTATTTGTTCACAGTCTAACCCTCCTACACATTGTGTGGTTATGCTGTGTGTAATAGCGTCACGTTAACCCCCAGTGAGCTGAGAACAATTTATTTTGAGAGATGACTAATAACAGGAGGAAAATGTCCTGAACAACACACAATCTCCAGATAGTTGTGATTCATTCCGTGTGATTGTAGCGCGTAAGTTTTACTATTGTAAGAGAGGTACAGTTTGCCAGAACGAATTCCCATTCTTTTGTATTTCACACAACACTAACCTGGGTTTCATTGATTGTTGTATTGATATAACATACTCTTTTTCCCCTCTGATTTTTATTTATTAATTACTTGGGGGGGGCTGGGATTTTCAAGGTAGACCAAGGGAATTACGCCTCTAACTACTTAAGGTCCTTTTGAAAATTCCTGTCATGGTTCCTCCGACTTTTGGCTGGATTCTGATCTTAGTCCCACCTGTATGCAGGGCTGGCGCAACCCATTAGGCGACCTAGGCGGTCGCCTAGGGCGTGGTTATTTTGGGGGCGCCGGCGCTGCGGCCCCCCCGTTCAAATTTGGGGGCGGGACCTTCGGCTGCCGCTGTTGGGGGCGGCATTTCGGGGGCGGGACCTTCCGCCGCCTAGGGCGCCGGAAGAGCTGGCGCCGCTACTGCCTGTATGTGTTGCCAAGTATCTAATCAGGTGGTCTGGGGACAAGCTGAACTCAGAATCAGCCCTAATCTTTATCACTGACTGACTTTGTACCATATTGCTTCTGCTTTTAAAATGTGACAGAGCTGGCTTTAAAGTTTAGCACCATTTTATTAGCAGCAGCAGCATAAATAATGTAGTGGGTGTCTAAGTGCTTAACAGAGACCAAGAGTTTACTAAGTAGGTGCCTAAAGTTAGGACTGGAAATCTATGGTTACCAGGCGAGCTGTGCCTTAGAGACACCAACCCCCCCCCTCCCCGTTGTCCCTCTTGGGTGCACCCCTCAGGTGACAGGCCTGGCTGCTAACACCTCTCTGGGTGGGGCTACAAGGTCCAGAAACTGACTCAATCGCTGGCCCATAGCCCCCACTTTAAAAGATCGTGTCAACCTGAGAGGCCCAACTGGGTTTGGCAACTCTAAGGGGTTCCCTTCAGGAGCTTGTGACCATGATAACTTTTGAACAAAACAAAGTGTCTTAAAAACAAAACGTTCTTGCATAGCCGAGCAAGGGTAAAAACGAGAGATCTATATACATATTTTTTCCCCTTAGCCAAGTGTTGGTGCATTTCATCTCTCGCAGGCTGGCCTGCTCTCAGCATACCTCTCTCTGTCACTTTGCACTGCCTGACACTGACACTCCTGGGCTGTTCCTGCTCCTTCCTGGGGCCAGCATCTCCACAGTTTAGGATTCCCTTTGACATTAGGGTTAGCCTTGGGAATTGTAAACTGTTCTTAACCTTGATAGTCAGGTAGGGGGTATTCCCCAATAAACAGCTTCCCTATTGCTTCCTTAAGGACTCTTATCTGCATCATTGTTTTGCCTTTCCTGCTTGGTTCCTTTAACAACCCCTTTGATTTAACTCTAGATGTTCAGCTAGGAGAATATCACACAGGCAACCTGAGGGGCATATAGGGTGACCAGATGACAAGAACAAAATATCGCTGAAGCACAGGGGAAAAAAAAAAGCCGGAGCGCAAAAAAAAAAGAAAAGAAAAAAAAGCTGGAGTGCAAAATATCGGGACATACATCTGTCGAGATGCGGGACAAACCACTAAATATTGGGACATCTGGTCACCCTAGGGGCATATGCTACTTCTGTAGTAGTATTTTTAAAAATAACTCCCTTGTTCTCCACACATAGATAAGATTCTCACCCCTAGTCTGGCCTTTTTACATGGGAGAAGAGGGCCAGAGCTGCATAAAGGGGCCACAAAAGCCCTGGTTCAAGCTGGGGAAGGATTACTCCAGCACAGGCACTGCAGATGACCAGCTTCAGAAATATGCAGTTCCCATGGACCTTAATGGAGTTACTCAACTTCTCCCCTGGTGTGAGCACAGAACCAGGTCTCCCCTCAGGGAGCTTACAACTTAGGTTAGCCTGACACTGCTAGACACAGGACAAAAGAAGGTTACTTGTTAAGCATCCTCTTGTTTCCCTTTGATCTTGGGCTTTCTTTTATTTGAATTAATGTAGAGTTGATGAGGTGGTGGGTCATTGCTGGAGAGACTGGGAAGTGGGGGGGCGGAGGTCATTGAAGCTTGCCTGGGTAAAGTATTGGAGAAGACATTACAAGGAACAGGGGGAGCTTAGCTGGAAATGCCGAGGTGCCTTTACGAAAAGGCTACGTACAAGATGTCTGTCAAATAGCACCCATCAACCCAGTGCAAAAAGGGAGAGCCTTGGTTTATATTTTCCAGCAGTGGTGACCCCTGGCTGTTTTGAGTAAGAGTCAACCTGCTGATCTTGGCCAAATCCCTCTAGAAGGTTGACGTTCAGCATGAATGCCTTCTATTTGTGTATATTTTTACAGGAACTGAGTTGGTGGCTATAGCAATATTTTACCTCGTTTTGGCTGTTTCTAAGAGGAGGAGCCCTTCCCCTAACAGGTCATTTTCCCCCTCAGAGACAGGCAGCGACTATCATCTAAGTTCTGAAACATGCTGGTTCCTCCCTCTTTCCCCCACAAGTCTCTTTTCCAATACTGTGCTGCATGCTCAACCCTTGCCCAAGCCAGCTTTAAAGGGGTTGCCAGGTATTTAAACAATCTTCCATAGGTGGTTGAACAAGCGGTCTTGGGGGGCCTGCCGCACCCCCTGGCTTGAAGTGGTTTCCATCATATATAGGTGTAACTTTAGCGCCCTCGTGGCCAAGATGGAGTCTGCTCTGCAGGCAGCTCTGGCCAAGGGAAGGCGCGTACAGGAATGCAGCAGGAGAAATCCCTTCCACCCCAGGGGCACCTGTTCCAAACCCCCCAGAGTGAACACACACACCCACAGGAAAAGTACAATGGCTATAACAAAGGGAAATATTTATTTACAGAGGGATGAGAGGAGAAATACAACAAGGGGAAATATAGGGGGACCACTAGAACAGGGTTGCATCCAAACCCAGGCCCCACGGGTCCAGTGGTAGCACAGGCTGGAAGGGCAGACACTGAGCAATGTGTCTGCNGATCGAACTAAGGTACTTCGACTTCAGCTACGCGAATAGCGTAGCTGAAGTCGAAGTACCTTAGTTCGAACTAACGCGACTTACCTCGCGTCCGCGCGGCGCCGCGATCGAAGTTCGCGGCTCCTACTTCGAACTCCGGTACTCCGCTCGCCCTGCAGGAGTACCGGAGTTCGAAGTAGCGCGTTCGGGGATCGATCTATCGCGTCCAGACGAGACGCGATAGATCGATCCCCGATACTTCGATGGCTACCCGCCGATCCGGGCGGGTAGTCTGGACGGGGCCATAGGGTGTACAGTTCGTTCAGTAAAAAGAACAGGAGTACTTGTGGCACCTTAGAGACTAACAAATTTAGTCTCTAAGGTGCCACAAGTACTCCTGTTCTTTTTGCGAATACAGACTAACATGGCTGCAACTCTGAAGTTTGTTCAGTGGCTCTCAGCACCCCTGTCCTATTCTCTGGTGGTCAGGCTCCTAGTGGGTGGGTCCTGCAGCCCAGACTCCAGCCAGGCCCCTTGTGCCTCTGGGAGTGGGGCTAGAACTAGGGTTCCTGGGGTGCTGCTGCACCCCCTGGCTTGAAGTGGTTATAACACACACCAAATGTGTGATTTCCCTCATCAGCACCCCTGCCTCTGGGCAACAGCCCCCTCCCCCAAGGTGCGCAAGTGCCAGGCCTGTCTCAGCTGTAAATTGCACTTTCCTCAGACATTACAGGCAACCCAGCAGTGGCCTGGCTTTCCTGTCAGATGAGAAATGTGGGTGGGAAAAGGAGGCTTTCAGCTGGTTATCAGTAAATAATTCCCCTCTTCAGTAACCTTTTCTTATGCACCAGCTGTAGGCCATTTTGCCCTGTTTAAGTGCTAGATAGATAACTTTTGATCTGCAAGCCCAACTTCCATAAACCTTTTGCTAACTACCCCCTGCTACTGCTTGGTCACAGTCTGGTCTGCTCTCTCTCAGCTGGCTTTCTCCTGTGAGACAGAGCATTCCTCCCAAATCTATTCCCTCCATATGCTCATTTTAAATTTCCTGCCCTAGAATTTTAGAAATTAGAGCAGAAACAACAAGAGGCAGTTGGGAATTTTCCATATGAATGAGTTCCAAATGAAAATGCACAACATTTTCCATAACGTCAACGTTTTGTACAGGAAATTTTTGATTTTTTGCTGACGTTTTTCTATTTTTCTGTCTAGAAGACTGTCAGGAAATACTTCATTTCAGGTCTGTTCGACCCACATTGGAATTTTTTTTTTAAACTAGCTGAAAGGTTTTATTTTGAATTGGTTCAACAAAACATTGAACTGTTTTCCCCCATCAATGCATTGCCTTAAGAGAGCTGTAATTTAGGCCCCCATTCTCCCCTATAAACTGGACTCCCTGGAGCCCTACATCTCCCCTCATGCACTGTAGATTTTTCTCAGGCTAAATTGAATGGTGCATCATGGGAGTTACATGACTCAGGCTGTGTTACATTGTAGTCCAGCCACAGAACCTGGCCTATTGTGGGTAATGGGGGTATCAGGCTCCCAAACTACAACTCCCACAAGGCAATGCACACTATGGGGAATGCAGATTAATGTTGAACTGACTCAAAACAAAGCATTTCAGGTCAGGTCAATAAACCAAAACTAAACATTCCCAACATCAAAATGTTCAGTTTCAATTGAAAATGTCTAAACAAATTTCTGAATCTTTTTTTTTCTTCAGAATTTCCATTTAATTCAAAATTTCAACTTTCTATCCCAAGTTGGGATGAAAATAAATGCTGAAATTTCCCAGAGGATAGAAATCCCATATTTCTCTCACTTCTAGAAAAGACTCATTAGGTCACCTCCTTCAGGTTCGATGCAGTGCAGATTGTTCCATGCTTAATGTCATCTCATTTCTCCTAGTTATACACCCTTGTATGACCCTAAATAACTGCTTTCAATCCTCAGCGCTAATCTTATATTACATATTGACATACTGTCTCAGGTGGAAGAAGGAAAGACTAGGCCTAACAACCTTCCATGGCTGTATCCGATGCAGGTCCTGATATAAGTAAGGCACAGTTAGGCCCCTATTGTCAGTGTTGGTACTCTCAGTGTATAGGAAATCATTGTGCACCATGAATCACACATCTGTAGAAGAGTCATAAATAGACACCTGTACATACAGTATTATCTGATACAACAAAATGAAAGCTTCACTATGAAGGGAAACATCAGTTTCTGGGGCATGCTGTCACTCCTGTGGAAGGCTAACTACAGAATTTTGATCATTCAAAAAGCCCGGAACCTGGCCTGATGATACAAATGCTGAAGCTAATTCTGTCAGAATTGTCTGAGGGACAAGATGGCTGTGTTATCAGCTGTTTGACCAATCACCTACCATAGCTGTGCTAATGTGGCCCTAAAATGTTGCCCTTTTGACCCAAGTGGTTAGCCAAAAATTTAGGGTTTTGTGGAGATATTGGCGACTGAGTCAGGTATTTCTTTGATGCTATCCTGTTTATTACAACAAATGTATGTAAAGGCCTGTTACTCTGAACACAGCAGGCATCAAACAGAAGACCGTTTTGTTGGTCATAGTTCCAAGACCCTTTCCAGCCACTACTTAGCCCAAAAGCTCACTCTGTAGGTGTTTTCAGGGTAACATTCCCAGCACTTGTTCTGACTGGGTTGTTGGTTTTCTGCTGCTGCTCTGGTTTTTCTGCCTCTCTTTCACTGACACACACACCTTCACAAAACAAGAGCTAGTGAAGCCCCTGGGCCTGGCATGTGCCTTTGTTTTAGGTGATCACATGTGCCCATCTTCGGGGTGGAGGCTGCTATTGTTTCAACTACCTGGTTATATAGAGGAGTTTAACTGTTTCTTACAACTATTTTAAATGAAGGGAGGTGGTTACACCCACCAGTTTCAATGACAATTAGCCCAATCCATAACCCCCCTTCCCCACCATCTCAGCTTCACCTATGACCCCGCTGGTGCCTAAAATGGTGACGCCATAAACAACCCACCCCACACAAAGCTGATGTCCAAACCGGAGGACTGCTGGAGTACACTTTGTACTCTGACTACTGTTCTATAAATCATCAAAAGGACTGGGATATGTCTGTCCCATTCCCTTTGGTGCTGTTCTACAAAGGTAGCTGGCTGAATCCCTGGAGTCTGATTAAATCACATTGGATTGTGGGTGTGCAGGGTGCTGTGGATCCCTAGAATCTCACAAACCTGCTGAAATACTTTGAGTTCAAAGTTTCTCCTTTGATCTGTGTGTAACTCACCTCCCCCAAATCTAGTGAAGAATTCATTCACTAGGATTCCAACTGCTGCCATGGGCTCTTGGTTCCTTATTGAGTAAGCCTCAGCCATTTTGTAATTTAGGCCCTAGCTATTAGCCAATATTGATTGGCAGCCTATGTCTTAGGCAAAAGCCCAAGCACATCAACAGCAATGCACTCCATTGTTGCTTCCACAAGATACAGCTTCATGGAACTCTCCCTGTCTTAAGTGGAACCCTTCTTCCCAACACACTGCCCAAGGTACGATGGTGCAGGTATTTTACTGCTAGGTTGTATACTTTCAAGCAGGGCTGGCTCCACGCACCAGCTTAGCAAGCAGGTGCTTGGGGCGGCCACTCCGGAGAGGGGCGGCACGTCCAGCTATTCGGCGGCAATTCGGCGCAGGGTCCCTCACGCCTGCTCGGAGCGAAGGACCTCCCGCCGAATTGCCGCCGCAGATCGCGATTGCGGCTTCTTTTTTTGGCTGCCTGGGGCGGCAAAAACCCTGGAGCCGGCCCTGCTTTCAAGTCATTGTTGCAGTGTTTCCCCAAATTAACGCTGTTTTCTTCTTTTAATACAAGTGTATTTAGTTATACACAGACTCAGTGCCTGTGAGTGGTGAAGTAGTGCCTCTTAAAGGTGCCCAAGTGTTCAGGTTTCCCCAATTACTGGGTAGGGGCTGGAGCCAGTCCTGTTTTGTATTATTGAGAGGCACCTCTAGATATTGAACCCAGCTCTTATTGCTGCCTACCCCACCCAGCAGAAGGGTCATGCTGGTTAGTCAGCAGCTCCTGCATGGTGAGGGGAACCCCAACAGTAGCTGCAGGAAGGAGTGAGAGGCTCTGTAGCACTAATAACAACCCTCCTCCTACATAACTAGCTCAGATAATGAGACCTGAGGCACATCTGCTAGCAGTGCTGCATCCACTCCTCCCATCTCTGAGTCACTGGCTGAGTCAGCTCTGTTTGCCACAGCTGCAAAGAGGACTGGTTTTTGTTTGAATTAGTCAGGCACAGGTGGTGGCAAAACCTCCTCCTCCTCCGCAGTGGCTAGAAATGAACTCTTTTTCAAGATCTCCTAGACAAAATGGGAACAGGTGCTGCTTGGGAGTCTGTGTACTAGGCAACCATGCTGAGTCCATCAAGGAACCTCGGTGTGGTAAGCACAAATATGTGCCCCATTCTGCTCTCATTGAAATCAGTGAGAGTCAAGGGGTGTGACTGTACCAGAATGAAACCTATTTACAATATCTGGGGCCACTAGTGTGGCATCCACCTCTCTCCCTCCAGCCATGTGACCTATGGGAAAGACTCTGTAGGGTGGAACCACCCAGAGACTAAAGCTAGTAGAGCAGCTGCAGATGCAGTTTAACCAGAGACTGATGGACACTAACGGTGTCATCAGACCCTTTTCTGCAGCTTTCATGCTGAATATTCTCTCCCTTGTGCTGTTGGCTCCAAACTCCTCCCTCCTTTTGTCTTTCCAATTAGCTAATCCCCTCCTAACAAACCTCACCTGAAAGATTTAAATAGCTAAAATGACAAACAACCAAAGTTGTGGCACTAACATGTCACTTGCAGACCATCCCACTGTTATAACCCTAGCCTCTAACCAATGTCCGGTTAGATTGTAAGCTCCTTGGGGTAGGGAACCACATCTTCCTCTGTGGTTGTACAGCACCTAACACGATGGCCATTCTGCATTGGCCCCCAGGCACTATTGTAATAAATATTCTGGCAATTTTATTTACTGAGCCTGCAAAGAAATGCAGCCTCCAAAAGCCTGTGACACGGGATAAAGGAAGACTTAAGGATGAGATGTTTCAAAGCTGCCGAGGGAATTTAGCCCTATTCCGTCCATTGAATGATTGGAAGCTGCGTGGCTAAATCCTCTAATGAGCTTTGAAACACTCATGTTTTTAGTCAAGTTGCTGGTAGACAAACTATTAAGCCGCTGCAACAGATCCATGCAGAACTGTGGGAGCAGGGTGGGGGAAATCAGCTTTTTTAATGAAGGAGAGCACACAATAAAACTGTTTCTTAATGTGCACTAATTCTGCAGTGGGCTGATGTGAGTGCTGGTAACAATTGCATCTCTGCATGTTAGTGGAGGGGTTGCCTTGAGGAAACATCAGGTGCTTTTAAATGTGTTGGCATCACTGGCCAGTACCTGCCAGACTATCCTTCATGCCAAGGCATATGCTATATATTTTGGTTACCTGTTGTCCAATGAGTGAGATTCATGATTTTATTTTAGGACCAGGTCCTCAGCTGGTGTAACCTGGCATAACTCCATTGACTCCTCTCTATATATTAATGAAGACTTTAAGTAAGACAAGGTGCCAAAGCAATTCAAAAGCACTTAAGTGACTTAGGAACCTAAGTCCCATTTTCAAAAGTGATTTAGGCACCTTGGAATCTGAGTCTGTTTAAAGCAATGGAACTTATGCTCTTAAGTGTCGGTCACTTTTGAAAATGAGACTTAGGGTTGGTCTAAACCTAACACTTAGGTCAGCCTAGCTACTGTTGCTCCGGGGTGTAAAAATTCACACCCTGAGAGACGTAGTTAAGCCAACCTACGCACCACTGTTGACATTGCTAGCTCGACAAAAGAATTTTTCTGTCAACCTCGCTAGCGCCTCTTGAGGGGACAGAAAAAATCCTTTTGTCACGATAACAAGTGTCTATGCTACAGCTGTAGCATTTGTAGTGTCGATATACCCTTTGGTACATAAGTTCCTTAGGCACTTTAGAAAATTTTATCCGATACCTAAACTTGATCCTCCGCCAGACACCTCTTGCCACATTGATACTTTGTCCTTTTCCATTATGCTTTTTGGGGTCCAGAATATAGTTTCCAATCCACTTCCAGTCAAGGGAAATGGTAGATTCTCCATCTCCTGAAGTCGTCAGATCAAGACTGGATCCTTCCTAGAAGATATGCTTCAGCCAAGCACAATATTGGTGTAAGTGGATGCAATTCTATGGCCTGTGACAGGCAGTCAGACTGGATGATCTAATGGTCCCTTTTGGCCTTAAAATCTATGGATCTATGCCCTTGTTCCAAGGTGAATTAATTTTTCATTTAACATTTTGTGAAATGCAATATTTAAGGCTTTATTATGCATATGGAAGGCATCTACTTTCTCTTTTGTCCCTCTCCCCACCCCCTTTTTTAAAATAGTTACAAATTTAATCAGATTTTTCTGGCAAGATTTATTCTTCATGACTCTTCAGTGCCCATTGAATTATTACTATTTATCTATTCAGTGATTTGCCCACTCATGGCATATTATTCATTCAATTATTTTCCTGGGGACAGGAGTGAGATTTATGGGGACACAATTGTCAGGTTAATCTGTCTCTCCTTTTTTAAAGTGATTAGTAGTTCTGAAAATTGGAAATGTACTTTTCCTCAAGTCCTTTTGTGCTTTTCCATTGTTCCACGATTTGTCAAAACCAATTCTCATTGGGACTGGAGGTTCACTAGCTAATTCCTTTCATATCCTGGGATGCATCATATGCATCAGCTGATTTGTATCTCTTCAGTTGTGCCAGGTAACCCATTCTGTTTTTTGTCTATAGTTACCTTTACAAGATTGTCCTGCATTACTGACTGTGTTTTCTGTGCTGCACATGATTTGTTGAGTACAGGTTTATAAACCCCATGGCTGGTTGCTAGCCCTTTGAACAGTAATGTGAAAGGAGAAAAGGCTGTCAGAAGAGGAGAGAGTCTCCTGGTGGGGAATGCTGCTGGGAAACAGTGAGAGAACAATCCTTATTAAAACCTCAGGAATGACTTGGCCTTACACTGAGACTGATTGCCTTTTATTTAAACCTTGGGCAGCACAGTAGTTAGTTTGCCATCCCTGCTGATGGAAATGGAGCCCAGCTGTGACTGCTGGAACATGATCCACACTGGAGCCAAATTCTCTTCTCCGTGATGTGCATGCAATTCTCATTGTGCTAATATAAATATTAGATTAAATGGGGGTTATATCTGCAACATGATGTATCCTGTTTAAGGGGCTCCACTCTTTTTAATTAGAAAGAAATTATATTCCTGGAACCTCATTTTTCACCCCGTACCCTGAAAATCTCTCTCAAAAGATGAGTCTTTCATAGAAGTCTGCCGTATACATGTTGAACAGCTGAATGATTTCATCAGCGAGACCCAAACAACCAAAGTTTTCACATCTATTTTAAAAGCTAAACCCTTCAGGCTTTTCCGTAGCATTAAAACATCCGTATAACTTTAATGCATTAACAACAGTCTGCCTGTCTCAAGCATTACTGAAGTCAAATGTCTATCACCATGGCATAGGATCTAATTCCCCTTTAAAGGGGATTTCTGTGCCAGATATATATCTGTCTCCTTAACCTCTCACGCTCATTCTTCAGCCATGTCCAACTATCTCAGTCTACCAACCTGGTTCTGGTCATTCTACAAACTCCTTAGACATGTAGGTAGCCAGCCTGCTCTTTTTTTGCAATAAACCCTATGCGAAAATCACTCTTTTCACACTTCACAATTATGTTTCCACTTATTCCGTATGCAATGTCATCACAGGCATGTTGCTCCCAGGATATTAAAGAGACAAAGTGGGTGAAAATATCTTTTATTGGACCAACTTCTCTTCAGGAGAGAGACAAGCTTTTGAGCTACACAGATTTCAGGTCTGGGAAATGTACTCTGAGTGTCACAGCTCAATACAAGGTGGAAAAAATTGTTTAGCATAAGTAGCTAACACATACTTCAAGGGACCACTCAAGGTGAACTGGCCATTATATCAATAGTCCTTTTTGTTTGGATTAAACCTACTTTTTTGTTTTCTTTTTGCAGTTTTTCCCCCATCAAAAGATATGGTTATAGGTTATTTGGGGATTTTATGAACTTCACTCCCTTTTCATGATTGAGCTCACAATTAAGGTAAATGTATAGGCCCAATTATTACAGCACCCCGCACGTCAGAGCTTGAAAGGTGGTCCTCAGAGAATAGCCTTAATTATCGTTAGCAGGTCTTGCACTGGGGGAATTCCCCTCCTCCCTAGAACTGGGGCTTTCTGCTGCTATGGATGGCACCCATAGGCTGGCAGGTCTGTGGGGGACACAACAGTTAGCCACACCCAACTCAATATAGGCTCTTTATTCTTCTGCTACATAAAAGCCTCCCTCCCAAAAAGTGAGTGTCCTGACCTGGAATGATACTGCTGGGTCCTCTACGCCGCAGGAGCTCATGGCTCACAGCCCTCCTTGACCTCAAGGGAGTCCCAGGACCTGCTTACCCTCTTACAACCATCTAACACTTACAAACTCTTTTATGGGGCTAGGTCCTCACTTATATCTTCCAGCTGGGAATACAAGCCAATCATTTGCTGCTGCTTAGCTGGACCCATTGATTCTTAACACGTGCCTGCTGGGCCTCTCCTTAGGCCAGGGTTTACTGCCCCCTGGCTCCGCATGCCTTTAAAAGGTCAGCCCACTCTACTCTACAACATTTCACCACCTGTTTATAGGTGCTGGAGCAGGGATAATGACCTCATTCTGTAGACTTAACTAACTAGCAGAGTCCTGCAGCTGGTGGAGGGACTTGTGAGTATATCCAACATTTTCTGCAACTAGGAGCCTTGTGGCCTGCAAGGAGCAGCTGTATCAGGTAAACCAAAGGATGTTTCCTTCTCCCCAAGTCATCAAGAGGTGTACTTGTACCAGCTGTGTTAGTCACACTTCAGCGGTGCTCAGTATAATGTCTCTCTTATAAGACTAGAGTGTAAATAAGTAATAACTGGCCTTTTTGAAACCACAGGTTATTTGACATCATATGCTGATAGAGGATCCATTATTTGTTAAGCAGCATCAATGGGCTCAGCTATGTATGAGACACATGTTAAGACAGTCCCTTCCTTGGAGAGCTGACGATCGAAGATAGACATAGACAAGATGTGCTTGGAGGTGCAGACAGAGGAGTGTCATAAATATATTTTATATATATATAATATATTTTAAAGTGGAAAAAATCCAGATGCCTACTGGTGTGATGTCCGAGAGAAGTAAGGGCTATTTGTGTAGTTTGGGGGAGGTGAGAAATGGAAAGTCAGGCCATGAACACTTGTTTATAGAGCATGATGATAATGTCCTTGCAGACTTTTGGAAACACATTGTTTGGTTGATCTCTAAAGCGACACTTCAGACTCTATCCTATAAATACCTGGTTATGACATTTGTTAAGAAAAACTTTCCATTGACAGTTCAAGGGTCAGATTGGGAGACATTATAGTCAATCAGTTCCTTGTATATGCTGCATATGTATTGTCTCTATGGCAGCAGATCCCAATCCTGGCGTGCATAACAGTAATGTACTCAGACTCTTGTGACGGACATTCTAGGCTAGGGTGACCAGATGTCCTGATTTTGGGGTCTTTTTCTTATATAGGCTCCTATTACCCTCCTACCCCCTATCCCGACATTTGCTGTCTGGTCACCCTATTCTAGGCTCCCCTAATGAAGAGTCGTCATCCTCCCGTGGCCAGAGACTCAGGAGACTTGGGTTCCATTCCCGGCTCTGCCACTGATCTGCTGTGTGACTTTAGGCAAGTCACTTCCCTTCCTGGTGCCTCAGTTTCTCCAGCTGTAAAAGGGATTATGGTCCTTGCTTTCCTTTGTGAAGTGCTTTGAGATGTGTGAATGAAAAGCTGCTAAATAAGAGACCAGTATTAATGATGGGCTTCAGCAGTGCGCACTGCACTGCCATCACCCACGTTCCCTTCAGTCTGCTTTAATCCACCGGGAAACCCCTCCAAAAACAAACTGCAGCCTGCCATGTTTAGGATATCCAAGCTCCATTGTGGGTTAGATACGCATACACACTGGAATAGGTGGCAGCAGGCACTGAAGCAGCCAAAGTCAGAGTCTAGTAATGTTATTCACACAAGGATGGAAACCACAGACCTCTGATCAAAAATGGGTTGAAAATGTGGGTGTAATAGGCCGGGTGGGTCTCCCCTTATGGGTGGTCACCAGTCTGTTGTGTCAGACCTAACCATTGGAACCATGTCCTCCTAAACTCCCTGGGCCTGGATAGTGGCTGATTGCTGCTCCTCGCTCTGGGTTACTCCACACACTCTCTAGGCCTCATGTCTTGGTAGTCGGCCCCTGCCATACAGCCAACTACCCTTGAACTAGTGTCTCAGCCCTTCTGAGTCCCCCCAATAGTTTATACATGCTCCCTTCAGCAATCCACCCTTGAGTGCACTCCGGTGTATAGTCTAACTCTTTGGAAACCACATGACCATAAAAGCGAGGAACACAGGCTTTGCAAAGGGACTTCTTAAACACGCTCATGCTTTACTCTTAAACGGCACCAGAGAGTTAGACTTAGGCAAAACAACAGTCTCCTGAACACAATCCCCACTTAGTCTTGGGAATCTTGTGTCCCCATTTTGTGAATCTTGGGGTTTGGTCCAGGTCCTTCAGGGAGGCCAGGTCCTCCTGTTGACTCCTCTGGTTCTGGTAATGAAATGGCTGCCCTTGCTAGAGAGCATGTCACTCTTTAAATAAGCGACACCTCTTCTTTGTTCCTGTCCTTCCCTTGGGATTTTCCATGCTGCAGCCCCAGGTGGGATTGCTGGTAGAGAGTCGTTAAAAGCAAACGTTACATGCCAGTTATAAAAGATTGAAATTCATAATTGGCCACAGACATATCCTCCAAACTGTCACAGGGAGCACAGACACTCAGCTACACAGATGTAGTTTCCATTGTTGCGACAGGAAATGGCTCCACTAACACTGAGAAAGCGTAGTCTTGGTTTTTTAGAACTTGTAACAAGGCACCTGTGACCTAGCGCTTTGATAGGTCCTTTTGCTAATCGAAATAAGTAAAACTCCATATGCAAATTTATCCTGAAACAAAATTAGGAATTTCCTTTCTCTTACATGTATGAGGAAAGAAGACTATATTGAATTGGAATAGTTCTATGGAAACAACCTCCATTCAGTGGGGACAATACAATAGATTGTAGCTCAGTGGTTTGAGCATTGGCCTGCTAAACCCAGGGTTGTGAGTTCAATCCTTGAGGGGGCCACTTAGGGATCGGGGGGCAAAATTGGTCCTGCTAGTGAAGGCAGGGGGCTGGACTTGATGACCCTTTGGGGTCCCTTCCAGCTCTATGAGATAGGTATATCTCCATATATTATTATTATTAGATGCTAATATAGGAATCCTATTTTTAGCTAAAGCAAATATACACCTGCCCTATACAATACATGCTCAGAGATTTTAGTAATTAGCCAAGAAGAAGACATGCAATTAATTTGTCTGCTTTTAAAACACAAATAAATAACCACAGGTCAGGATGTAAGAAGGAAGAAGCAGTACCACATTGCACAACTAAATGTAGGAAAATCTCCCACTGTTGTTTGTTAGTATAAAGAAGTGCTCGTAAAAGCCTTTTTATAATGAAGATCAGCACAGCTGCGTGTGATGGGTTGGAAAACTGGTCCTGCCTAGATAACAGAAGGTTAAATTGCCCTGTCTCAGGCAATGAGGCTGGGATTATAAGGAGAGAGAACACCTGAGCTCCCCTAATAAGGCAGCATAGCTTCCTTGAACTGCTGATCTACTAGAGACTGATGAACTGATGCTGATTTACTAGAGAGAGTCTTGGACTGCTTGTCCTGAACAAGATATCTGTGCAGAATGTCAGGAAGTTTCTGGATGAACAGTACTTACGATGCTCCCAAAGGAGGAGGGCATCTCCAGTCTTAACAGCAGGTGATTTCAGTTCAGTGGGGGTGTGTGGTCCCTCTGATAGAAGCACTCACAGTTAGCAGTGTAGTACCTACAATTCCAGTGTTGGCTTCATTTTTAAAAATGATTTTTACTTAGGAGTACACTGATTTTTCACCCACGGGATGGTAAAAGATGTGAAGAGAATTTGGGAAAGATCTAGCCACTGCTGGGATAAGTACTTGGGTGCAAATAAGAAATGAATAACAATATTGGTTTTGGATCTGGCCGAGAAACACTTTGCTAGGCTCACGTCAGGTGTTTTGACATTAAAAACCACAGTCTACCTCGGAGAAAGCCCTGCTAGCATTTGCATTATACAGAGCTGCTTCTTCCAGCACTAAACACCGTGCTTGGCTTTGGAAAAGTGCTCTAATAAACCCAGGCTGTTTTCCCCAGACAGGATGATAACCCTCCAATGGAAGACTTGGCTCCTTTAACTATTATTATTCCACTCCAGCAGCATGAATGGGATGTTCCACTCCTGGAAAAACTGAATGAAATACAGGGTGACTGCAAGCAGGGGTGAGTCTGTGCAGCTCCATCGCCTTGGAAATACAGCTAGGTAGCCACTGGGGCAGGTGTGCCAGAGCGGCCCAGCTGCCAGGGTGGAGCAGGGCTCCTAGCAAGGGCAGATTTGGAGGCTGGCTTTAGGGCTGCTGCATGGGGGAGCCACGCCTGCCCTCTCCCTCGGTGCAGTGGTGCTTCCCAGCCTCTGCTCTCCATCGGGCACAAGTACAACAGTGGAATTTGTATTTCCATTGAGTGCCAGCTCCACACCAGGCTGCCTGTGGGTGTGGGCTGCCCCTGCACTAGCCGGCTTTTTGGAAGAGCAAAAGAATGAGGTAAAGATTCATATACATATTTATTCTGTGCCGAGGCTTGGATGAGGAAAGGGGGCTGCTTTCATTGGCTGTTGCTAAAGCCCTGTGCTGTCTTCAGCTGCGCTGCAATAATCTTATTACTCATCAAAAAGCCAGCCATGGCATTGCTGTTGCTTGCTCCCTCCTGGCTTTGGTAGGGCCTGAGGCTACCACTTTCTCCTGCATATGGAGCTTGATAGCTGAACAGTACCAGCGTGACTTGCCTGGGAGGAAGCTGCTTGTCTGGAGCTGGGAGCACTTGTTGTGTCTGCTCTATTGTTGGGGAGTGGAGGGGGTGAGAGTGGTGCATGTTTGGGGCTCTAATGTGGCAGGTAAGTGGGTGAAAGATGGAGCTGGCTAGGTCCTGCTGATATTTGCAGCTACACCCCCAAATGTATTACCAAAATAGCTACTTTCCTGCCACCAAAACACCCAGACCAGGACACATCCTGGTGCAACTGCTCTGCAAAACTCACCTGGATGCTGCCAATTTTGAGCCCCAATCCCCCCAAATCTATCATGTAAGTAGAGAATATATTACTGCTTCTTCTGTACCTTTAACAAATCCAGACCTTGAGGCAAAAACTTGGATCCAGGGATCCTGCCAACTTTTGGCTACAAACCCAGAAATTGTACCATCAAAACAGAGAGCAGGTGTAGCTTTTACTATTCCTCCCAAAATATCCTCCTTCAAGAAAACTGCAATTCTCTAATTTGGCACCAGTGTCTTTGTGAATCTGGATAATTTTTGGCTGCATACTCCCCAGTCTTTCTACTTACACTTACTATATATATATATATATATATACACACACCTTCCCCTACATCACCAGCATAATCTGGATCCTTACCTATCCTAGTGCAACAGCATTGCCAAAAAGGTGGTGGAAATGCACGTCACAACTCTGTAGAACACTGTAAACATACCATTGAAACAGCAACAAAATTAGGTCTATGTATTCTAAACAAATAGAGTGCTGGAAACATCCTCCAGTCTGTGATGTCCCATAAATGATCAGCCATGCAAGCTGCATCTCCACCCAGCCCCGCCCCCTAACTAAATAGGGCATTATTTCTTTATCAGCAACAAAATCAAAGCACCAGAGCCTAAACTGGAAAATATCAAGGCTTGGTGGCTTGACTGGGTACTCGGTGGGGGTGAAGGCTGTATTTTTTTCCTTTTAATATCACAATTCACCTCTATCTTTAAATGATTCCATCAGAATAAAACCCACACAGAAGTTCTGCTGATATACTTGACCAGTGGAATTTTCATGGTTGGGGGCAAAAATTGGCTAGATCATTCTAACAGGAACCAAGTGCGAGCTCTGGGTAGCTGTCCTACTATTGCTCTGTGGTGTATCAGAGTCTGGAATTTCTTTTTGGTGTAAGAAGTACCTCTATCCTTGCTCTCTATTTATGCAGTAGAATTTGAAGGTAGGAGCCAAAATGTGGCTGGATCCAGCAGAGTCCAGCTACTGGATCTGGGCTTTGGGAGTCTGTTGTGCCAGGATGTATGGGAGTTCAGGCTTTCTGTGGCAGATTTTTTTTTATTTATTTTTTTATTCTGATGGTCCAATTGAGGGGGACTTGGATGCAAAAATCAGCAGGATCCAGGAAGATCCACCTTACCCCTTTTTTCTGAAGGGGACTGATGATGCAGCCACTCCTGGTTATAGATGACCCTAGTGCATGACTCTCATGCCTGCATGCCTCACTGATTGTACCAGCAGCTGAAATATTGCATTAGCTTAGATCCATCATTAGAGGTGATGCCGCTTTAGTGATGGCCAGGTTGTGCTGCCTGTTGCTTTGCGAGAGCCAGCGTGGGAGAGTGCACAAAAACTAGAGAGAGAAAAACAACCTCTCTCTCCCCTCCCCCGGATTAGCATCCGACAAAAGGTGGGAAGTGAGGGAGCCTGTCGCTGGGATTGGTGTAGGCAGCAGGAGGTGATGCCAAGGCGTTTGCTGAGCAAAGCCTCTGCACCAGCTGCAGGGGAGCTAAGTGCTCTGTTGCTTGGGCACAGAAGAACTTTAATGAGAGAAGCTGCCTGATCTTCGCTCTGATGGGTGATTTTAATCTCGTTTCTCCGGATATTGGAGCTGGTGGCCACAGGTGAATTACAGTTTTCACTTTCAATGTGATGCTGTGTATGGGACGTGTGCCATGGGGATTTGGTTTGGCTTTGTAATACAGCAGAGAGATGAAGGATGGGAGGAGGGGGTGTATTTATCAGCATAGCAAAACCTCTTGTGTACTGTGAATGATGAGGGTTGTTTTTTTGTCCCCTTTGTTTTTCCTCTCTGCAGGCCGTCTCTGCATAAGGGCATGTAAACTCAAGAAACCTGGGCATTTGCAATTCAGACCTTCCTCACTTCTTGGGTCACATCAGAGCAAACATGCCAGAACAAAGCAATGATTACAGGGTGGTTGTGTTTGGAGCTGCAGGGGTTGGTAAAAGCTCCTTGGTCCTTCGTTTTGTAAGGGGAACTTTCAGGGAAACCTACATCCCTACCATTGAGGACACTTACAGACAGGTGATCAGCTGTGATAAGAACATCTGCACCCTTCAGATTACAGATACCACTGGCAGCCATCAGTTCCCTGCTATGCAGAGGTTGTCTATCTCCAAAGGTCATGCTTTCATCTTGGTGTACTCGGTCACCAGCAGGCAGTCCATGGAAGAACTTCAGCCAATCTATGATCAGATTTGTCAGATCAAAGGGGATATCCAAAAGATTCCAATAATGTTGGTTGGTAACAAGAGTGATGAGACCCAGAGGGAACTGGATGCCAGTGAAGGGGAAGCCTTAGCCAGCAAGTGGAAGTGTTCCTTCATGGAGACATCGGCTAAAATGAACTACAATGTACAGGAGCTCTTCCAAGAACTCTTGAATCTGGAGAAGAGAAGAACTGTCAGTCTCCAGGTGGATGGGAAGAAATCCAAGCAGCAGAAAAAGAAGGATAAACTGAAAGGCAAGTGTTCTGTTATGTGAGTATACCTTGAATGGCTGGAGCCGCATCACTGCATGATGTAATAAGAGCATGGACTTTCTCTCACAGAATATTCTCATGTAAAGTGGAAACAGTCTGCTCATAGGCATTCGCTAGAAATCCAAGAAGAATAAATAGGTTTAAGGCCTATAGTTTCTCTCTGATAACTCAATTGGGTCATTTTAATCATTGACTTGGAAGACACTGATTTTTTTTTTTTTTAACGTGTCTTTTTAAGCAAATGGCATGTCCAGTGTTAGCCATTACACAAAAACATTGAACAAAAAAGTTTACAAACGAGATCAAAATACCGGAATGTGTTAATAGAGGCAGAAATCATCTTTGTTATCCCTGAGTATATATTGTTTTTTAAATATTCTCCGATTATGTATTAGCCTGAAACAAAAATCCTGTTTTGCCTACAGTGTGTATATACTTCAAGGAAAAATGTTTTCAGAAATATAGTGACCGCAGCAAATCTTTCACAAAGTTAGGGTGTCTTATAACGAAGGAACAAACACATGATTTTTCAGATATGTAGGTATTTGGGGAGAGACTGATTGGCTTACCAAAGACATGCTTGTTGTTTCATAATAAAAATTAAATGTGTGTATTGTTATGCAGCTACTGATATTTTACAGCTATGTGACTTATTAAAGTTATTCCTGCATGTAATTAGTTTGTTTGCTGGGCTTTTTTCTTGCCAACAATACTCATTTCGGGGGGGAGGGATAGCTCAGTGGTTTGAGCATTGGCCTGCTAAACCCAGGGTTGTGAGTTCAATCCTTGAGGGGGCCACTTAGGGATCTGGGGCAAAATTGGTCCTGCTAGTGAAGGCAGGGGGCTGGACTCAATGACCTTTCAGGGTCCCTTCCAGCTCTATGAGATAGGCATATCTCCATATATTATTATTTCCATTGCACCCCGTAACTTGGTTAATTCCCTATGTCTTCCTTGCCGTGTTGTACCTAGGGGCCCAATCCTGTAAAGTGGGAAGCATCCTCAGTACCTTGGCTTCAGCTGGAGAGGAGGGAGCTCATAACCCCAGAAGATCAGGCACTTATGTAGCATAGTTATTAACAGAAATTGTCTGCTAACTTGCCTCTTATTGCATAGCTGAGCACCAACAACTGAAATAATGCTCTGTACTGTATATAGCATTCTTCAGCCATAGATTTCAAAGCACATCACAAACATGAACAAGCTTTACAATCTCTGTGGAACTGCTGGGGAAACTGAAGCATAGAGGTGAAGTGACTTGCTTAAGTCTGCCTCATATGTGTGATATGGGCCACATTATCCCTGTCTCTGAGGTAACGTATATCAGCCTGTCTGACTCCTAGGCCAGTGGCCTGTCCCTTTCATCACCCTAAAGAGAGATGGCCTGAGTTCTTATAGAGAAGTTCAGGTAACTCCAAGCACAGGTATATTATTGGCTGCAGTGAGGCCGGTTATTTTGTCAACCCAACCTACCCTTTTGAACTGCAAATCCAGCTTTGCGTACTCCTGGTGATGCTGCTTTTTTTTTTTTTTAATAGTTATAAAGATTTTTCTTCTATCTATTCTAAATTGTCCTGGCTTTTGTTGAAGCCCATGACAAGTTATTCTTGGATAAACGTTTTCAGTTTACGGGAACATCCTGATCTCTGATTGTTTTTTTGTTTTTGTTTTCTGAACTTGAACAAAAGTCCCAGTCAATTTATATGCCATCCCTCCCCTTTTTTCTGTCTCTGACAAGTGTTTGTAATTGTGCCCCTGGCTCTTTGTAGTATCCTTCTGCATATGCAGCCTTGATCCACTGTCTGCAAATCAGTAAAGATATTTTAACGAGAATGAGGCTAAATCATGTTGTGTCCATTACTAGCATATAATATAGATATCAACATGTTACTTCTTGGTTGTATTAGTTTAAGGTCCCAAATTCACGCATGGACAGCCTAATATGATTTGAAGTGTCTTCATGAGTTTTGGGGAAAATAGTAATTAACAGCTGTAATCTTCTGGTCCCATGACAAAGCCTACTATTTTTTCTTTGTGCATTTGTGGAGCATCTGGGCTGAGATGCCAATTATTAACAATACAGTAAGTTATTTCATTCTGGTTTGTAATGGCTCTTACTGTACAAAAAATGGAATTCAACATAGCTTACAATATATTTCCCCTGTTTAAAGCAAAGTCTCACATTTGAACAACTTGTAGTTAGACGCTAACACGAGAGGCAGTATATTAAATGTAAGGATAGATATCATGATATTAATGTGTGTGTAGCTATAATGCTGTGTTAATTCTCTGTGCAGGCTCAATGCAAAGTACAGGTCAGGTTTGTGCTGCACCTAGCAAAGACACAGTACAGAATTCACAGTCCAGGCTACGCCCTCTTTTGCACCATTTTGATCCTTGCCTGCTCTGACGCAGCACCCAGCATAATTTAGACAGGCCCATAGGCTGCTCTATGGACTGCAGCACTGCCTGGAATCTTGGAAGCACTGTCTGTTATGCCCCTCCTGGCCCTGACACAGCCCCATCATCAGGGCTTATAAGGGTTCCTTGGGAGGCTGCCTTTCATTTGTCTTTGCCTTCATTCCCAGCCAGAACTGGGATTGTTAGGTCCCCTTTATGCCCTTTTACCCAGCATAAAGTAGCTGGAGCAGGTATGAGGATGTCTCCCTAGATATCTCCCAGAAATCTGAGCAGACTTACTCGGCACTGAGCACTCATGCAGTTAATAAATGTGCTGATCCTTCTCTCTCCATCCTGTCTGTCTCCAGAGTGCTTACTAAACCCTGAAAGCTACCTGCCAAATTCGTTATTTGTTAAATCTGTACAGATATGGGAGGCAACAGGGAGTGCGTGCTGCAAAACTATGACCCTAAATGGTCAGACTTACATTTGATCTTGGAAGAGCTAGTAGTGGTTGTGTTTGTAAACAACCTTCCTTTACATCCAGGACTTTGATCTCTTTCTTCAGCATTTCTGAACAGTTACACAGTGCTTACACAATGGAGCGTTTGGTGGTAATGTTGCCAGGGACCACATTTAAATTCCATCTGAACCTGCTGTATTGCAGTCTGTGAAATCCTATGACATGACATTTTACATGTAAACCTTGAGAAAAATAGTCATACAGACTAAAAATGTCTCCATAAACACAACACCCTCTGACTTACGGAGACGTCCGTGCATATCCAAGAGTGGAGTTATCTATTCACATTTACCATTCTGGAATGTGTTATCACTGCACTATTTTTCCTGCTTATCAAATGGCAATGATACCTAAACCAGGGGAACAAGTACTATTTATGGTAAAAGGGCTCAATCCATCCTGCACCCTCTGAAATCAAGGGCAAAACTCCTATTGACTTCAATGGAGGCAGGATCACATGTGACAGATGCACGGCCAGAAGGTGCTCCGATCTTGCAGTGATGAGGATGGTATAAGAACCTATACAGAACAGCAGTAATTCCAGCATCCAAAGCTTCCCTGTTTAAATGTATATGTGCTGTTTCAATCATAACAGCAGGGATATTTTCCTGCATCAGAAGAGTCTTGAATCTATAACATTTTAACAGTCCTATTACAAGCTGATTTTTCAGGAGTGAGAATATGTACCAGAGACGTATTATACTGCCAAACTATCTGCCTCAGGGTAGCTGGTCTCTGTGACTAGCCTAGGCCCAGCTAGCCTATATCAGAGCAGGTGAGTCCAATCCAGCCAATTCAAGGGGGCTGGGCTATACCTGGGCCTCTAAAGAGCTGCTAGTAGGTAGGAAGAAATGGGGTTTGACTGAGACAGGTTGACCCAACCTGACACTGTTGTGGGCCCTCTAGAGCAAGGAGGCTAGGTGCTCAGGTAAACAGCCCTGAGGCTACTGCCCCAGAGAGGGAGCAGACCTGGGAAGCTGGCAAGGCCCTGAAGAGGGGTGGAACTGAAACCTGAAAGTAAGGACTGAATTAAAATACAGTTTTTCTGTTTGTTTACTTGCTTCCATTAAGAAAATAAGCCTCCTTGAAAGAGACTGACTGGCAGTATATATTTTGGAGCTGGAGAGAAGCCTTGCTTGGTGACAGTCTCATAAAAACATTGGGGATGTAAAAACCCAATTATAAAGCTTACTAGACCTGAAGAAGAGCTCTGTGTGGCTTGAAAGCTTCTCTTTCGCCAACAAAAGTTGGTCCGACACAAGATATTAGCTCCACCACCTTGTCTTTCTAATATCTTGGGACCAACAAGGCTACAACACCCAGGCTGGAGATATATATATATACACACACACACACACACACACCCCTCCCCCCCCCATGAAAGGTCACTTTTATGGAACTGTTTTTTGTTAAGATTGTGACTATTAAAACTTTGTTACGAATATAAACTACAAGATAAATCCTTAGCCTTCTACTAAGAATTATTACAGCTACTACTATCTAAAGAATTGTTATTGTAGTTGCTGTATTGCTTTGTGAGAAGTGGTAATACCATTATTAAAAGGCTTCTGAGCACCTTCAGCCCCCTTTTTAATTCTGCCCTTCTCAGGATCACACTCTGAAGGTCTTGTCTACACAGGGAAATTTACTGGCATAATTCTGGAATAAGGAATAACTCCATGTGGAGGGTTATACAAGTACACCGGACCCTCGCTAGAACGTGCATCTATATAGCGCAAATTTGCATATAATGGGGTCACGGCCATGGATCCCAAATTTAATTATTTTAATTGCAATTCATCTTAACGCGGTACCGCACATGGATCACAAATCCCGCGTTCTAGTGAGGGTCCAGTGTATAACTATAGAGGTAAAACTATGCCAGTAAATTTCCCTGTGTAGACAAACTTTGGCTGCCTTTCAGAAGACACTCTAAGGTAGACGTTGTTGGACTGATTGTCAAATGCTTTGTTAAGACCATAGTTTGAAGAATATTACTTGTTTTAGATGCACCCACTCAGGAAAGTGCTTAGACACATAATGTGAGTCTATCCCTATTCAGGACAACAGTTAAGCAAGAGACTTAAGCATATGCTTAAGTGCTGTCCCAAATAGCTATGCTTTTTAAAATCAGCAAAGTGTCTTACAATGTACTGGGGCCTCAGTTCACATGCTTGAAGTTAGTACTTAAGTATTTTGCTGAATTGGGATATAAATTATGATTACAGGGCAACAGAGTTGGGCAAAGAATTGTTGCAACGAATCTTTGCCTTTTATCAAAATATTGAGAGAATTCAGCCAGCTTTGCATCTCCTTGCACGCTAGATTGGTGTGTTCCTGGATCCTAGAATGTCAATGGTGCATTAGGGCTGTCGGAAGCAGATGGTCTTTGTGAGGTAACAGTGACACATTCTCTGTGAAGATATTTATATGTTCCATTAATTCCCACACTTTTCTAAAACGTGCACTCTCTGCCTATGCCGCCTCACTTCTCTTCATTCTTACGAGCTGACAACAATGGCATTTGTTGTTTCTCAAGTTGATGCACTTTCTCAAGTATTTTCCCAGCCTGTCCCAAAACTCATACTCTGGGGAGATGGGATTAGGGAAGAAGATATGACAGGTTGGGGAATTGCTATTTACTTGTCCACAACACTTCTTTCCAGGACCAAGAGGTGAGCACATTCAACTATATTTTCCAGGTGTAGCTAAATATACTGGCTGAAGTAACATTTGTGGCAATGGCTGGATGAAGGCAGCCTCATTGAGGCATTCCTGTCAATAAAAGCACAGCTTACACTTACCCAGCCTCTTCTATCTATGTTTCTCAAAGAACTTCATGAAGGTTTGCTTCTCAACACCCTTGTGAGCAAGATAAATATTATTACTCCCCCACACACATAGGAAAATTAGGAAGAGATCTCAGGAGGTCATCTAGTCCAACCCCCTGTTCAAAGCAGGACCAACCCCATGATTTACAGTAAACCCCATCAGTAAAGTGGCATGCCCGAGCTCACTCAGCTCTTAGCAGAGCCGGAGCTACAACCCAGCTCCCATGTCTGCTAGTTTCTGCAGTGCCATCACTGAAAGGAACTTGGTGCTGGTTGGTGTCATCCATTATTATGCTGTTCATCTATTTCCATCTACACTGGCTGCAACATCCGGAATGAGGATAGGAGCAGCATCAGCTCTGGTCAAAGCACCATTCCTGTCATGGAAGAGAATTATAATTTTTAAAAAGTTACTCCAGTCTGTGGCGTAACTGTAGTGGAACTTGGAGCCTCCTCCCAAAATCTGGTTAGCAGCAAACTAAAAAGCATAAGAAAAGCTAGCACTGATGCAGTGTAACTGTCTCTATGTGGGATGCGGGCGACCGCCCTGCAGAACCTTCCATAGGCCGGTCATGTTCTGACAGAGGAACCTAGAACTCGGGGAAGCCAGATCGGCTGTTGGACCAGGTTGGAGTAGTTTGAATCTATCACTGACATAGCTCCTTTGGGCACTGCAGCAGGTTGAAGAAATACCTTGGCTATTCCTCAGACATGCCATTTCTCCCCCCACCCCCACCAAGGAGATCTCAGTGTGGGGACCTTCAATTGCTTTGCTGCCACTTACACTGGTGGCACTGGCATCAAGTCACTGCAGCATGGGAGTGTGTATTCTCTCCCTCATATATGATACGGTGAAAGAAAGCAAGAGTGCATGGCAGATTTCTGAGGAGGAGAGAAAGCAAAGGAGAGTTTCAGACTTTGTTAAAACGCACCACAAATGTTACTCTTAATAACCTAAAATAACTTTCTACTGTTTCAGCACCCTTACAACCATTTAAAAAATGTATAGAAAACACTTGGCAGCTTAACCATATAAATCAGGTTGAAAAATAATCATACTAAACTAGAGAATGTCAGATCAAAAGTGTTTTCAGGGGCAAAGATAATTGCACTAGAGGTTTTTTGTTTGTTTGGGGGGGAAAGTGGGTGCTTTAAAACGCTCCCATTTTAAAGCATTTCCCACAATCCAGATATTCAAACATTTATCAATTAACAATATTTATTTTCATGCTACACTTAGAGACTGGCTTAATGCAGCTTCCTTCCTGCATCTGGCCAATAAAATTACCCTCAGAAATGACAATAATGGTAATCATAAAACAGCTGAGCTGCAATCTGTAATAGAAAATGTAAGCAGCAAACTCAGAGTCCACCCACACAAGTGCTTAAAGAACAAGTAGCCAGGGAGATTTGCTGCTATAGTCTAATTCCCTTTATCAGAGTAGGGCATGCCCATGATTAGTATAATTAGCACTTTTAAATAAGTGACGTGGGTTTTCATGTCTAATGTTTCACAGCTAAAGGGTACTCAGAGGAGGAAATGGAAAGGGGGCTAGTGGAGTACGCATATGTCTGATTCAATCTTAGTCTGTCATTTTCTGCAGTTTGTTTTGTGACATAGGTAAATTAAGTACTCAGAAAGCATCTACAAGCTAAGGAAACCTATAAAGACCGTGTAAAACCTACTCCAGCATGATGACCTGTTAGATAATTGATCTTAGTTGATACCAGGATAGCATGCTAAGCTTAATTATGTTCCTACGATTTCTGCTTTGACCTGGATAGAATGGTAGAAAAGAACAATTTGAACAACGAGAGAACAAGAACATTAGCTCTGATTTCTTTGTCACTTATCCATTCTGTGTCATGTCAAAGTGCACCACATTGACCAGGTCAAGACAGCACTGGTTTTAGCTTAAATAGCACAACTGATCAGTTTTGGTACAGTACAAGGAGGCATGCTATATATTTTGTCAGATCTTATTCACAATAGCTGTTGCAGAAAGATTGTTACATTTTTCTAGCACTTGTCAGCTTGAAGGATCTCAACTGGCTGTACAAAGTATACCTGGGGATCAATTTCCCATCACTTTTGAGTCACCAGTTCCATCCCCATTGTTCTTCAGATATTTGGGGCTAATTCTCTGCTGATGTAAATGGACTCAGCCTCCATTTACAGCAGCAGAGAATTTTCCTGTTTTCATCTGAGAGAGAGTGTTTTATGCCCGGGTTTGGCTTCCAGACTGGTGTATAGCATGGAAAGAAGTTAGGTTGGAATATTTCCCTTTTGTAAACTCTCTTCTTGTTGATATTTAGAAGGGATACATTGACAAATTAGAAAAAAAGAGGAGAAAGGACCTTAGCTTTGGCAAACTGGAACTATTCACCATGAAAGCACAGCAATTATTTATTCACAACTTTCCCTGCTTATATTCAATTGCAGCAATTCTCAGCCTTTTCATACTGAAACACACTTCCTTTGCATGGCTCCTCTCAATCTAACAGAAATGTCCCTTGCATTTAGCAATCAGGGAAAGACAGGGTGGTGGTCATGACTGCCACACACCCTTCTGCAGCCCCCCCAGGTTGAGAACCCATGTTCTTTTCCAAGAGCAAAAGAGAAAGGCTCAGTTAGTTAACGCAAACATAGGCATGGTGGTCAATTTTCGTGCCCAGTAGTAGTAGTTCCTTCAGGTCAGGATTTGAGCACATTGACAAGGCAGTGTGGGGAAGTTTGCACAACTGCTTCTTATGTTATACCTGCTCTGCCCATGGACAACGTCACTTTAGAGCAGAGGTCCCCAAACTGTGGGGCACGCACCGCAGAGGGGGGCATGGAGGAACGTTCTGGGGGGCATTGTGGGGCCCGGGCCAGCCCTCATGTCAGGCAGGGAGGGAGCACCGCCGAGCTCTGCTCCACTCCCAGCTCTGCTCCAGCCCCGGCCCCAGCCCCGGCTCCCAGCCTCAGCTCCTGGCCGCAGCTCTGTTCGCAGCCCCGGCCCTAGTCCAGGCTCAAGACCCGCCCCCAGCCTCAGCCCTCTTACCTCTGTTCGTGGCGCTCCCCCCCTCCACAGGGGATAAGGGGGGTGTGACTCTGAAAAGTTTGGGGACTACTGCTCTAGAGTATTGTCATTGCAGTATCCTTTACAGGCATTACATTAATAAAATGAATACAGAAGAATCAAAATGAGAAAGTGTCAGATTCAGGTTTACAATCTGTGGGGTGTGCCTTCCAAGGGGAGCGCAGCGGATCATTCGGGGGGGGGGGGCGAGCTAGCGGTGAAGTCAACGCACCTTGTGTTTCAGCCTTGGGTGGTGGGGCTGAAGCTTCCGCTTGGGTGGAGGGTCTTGGGCTTCAGCCCTTGGCATGAAATACAGGAGGAATAAAGATCCTCCAAATAAGGAATAAATGTTACCAAACTGTGGATCTCTTTCTGCTCAAGTGGAGAATCTGTAATACTTTGAAGCTGTGGCCTAGCAGACACTTTTCCAAGTTCTACAGACTCCTGTATGTCAGTAAATTTTTCCTTACCATGCTTTAAGAAACAGATTAACGTATCTGACTTAACTGGCCCCAAAAGTGCTACTCAGGCCATGAATGCATGAGAAAAGCTGGAACTTTACAGGTTGTTTTAAGGTAAGTTCTACTATGTGTTAGATGTGTTTGAATTTAACATTGGTTGAATATTAACACTTATTTAGAAGAAAAATTACGGTAGAAATATATAATGTATGTTAAAAGCATTCTGTAAGCTTTTTAATGCATTTACCAGCAGGTTACGAATTAGCTAGCAGGGCCAGCCTGCCTCTTGGCTATTGTGTAAATATGTGTGTAAATATTTTAGTAAATATTCTTAAGCAAACTTGGGTATAGATTAGCACTAATCACAGCTTCTCCCTCCCGGAAAAATTCAGGATGACCATTCAGCACTCTTGCGTCCCAAAGGAAAAGGGAAAACTTTGAAAAATTAAATATGGCAACCAAGAGATCCCAAAAGACAATGAGTGACATCCTGGCCCCATTACTGTCAGTGGGAATTTTGCCACTGATTTCAACAGTAGCAGGTTTCATCTCATTTGTGTGGGCTATTGACAAATTGCCTCACTTTCACCCCACCTCGTCCTTAGTGAAATACAGCGGTGGATGTTACAGAGTGAAGGCACTGGTGGATCATTATTATAAAAAATTTGGTTCCAAGTATAGGTGTTTTGTTTGCTACTTTTAATAAACAGGGCTGATTTTATCACTAATTTCCTTTAGAAACAGAAACTACTCTAGTGCCCCTTTCTGGTTTTACAGCAGCTATATCCTAGTCTAAACCCTGGGTATCTCAGATTCCACTGTGGGGACTGTCGGCAAACGCTGACTTTGTACTGGCAACCACAGGGACAGTGTTTTCTGCACAGTACCAAATTGCAGTGGCTCTGGCTTCAGTACATCACAAATGAAAGCCTCATTTCAGCAAAACACTGAAGCACATACTTAAGTCTCATTGACGTCAATGGAAATTGAGCACATGCTTAAGTGCTTAGCTTAATAGAGATGGTTTGCTGAATCTGAGCCTAAGGGTGCTCCCTTGCTCTCACTGAAGTTGATGGGAGTTTTGCTCTAATGGTCTCCCATTTCATATTGTGGGCAAAATGTTCAAAATTGCCTGAATGACTTAGGCTCCTAAATCTCTTTGGCTATTTTAGGTCCCAGTGTACAATACGTAGCAGCAGCATGCACATTTGGCCTTCCAGGGAAGAGCTCATTCTATCTTAGTAGACAGCCTGACTTCAGAGTAGGTGAATATCCAGGATCCTAGCACCCTGAAAGTGACTATATCCTTCTAAATTGCAGAATCATGACAATTTAGCTAGAATATCTATATAAAAGGAATCACAATTGTGCAGCTTTGCTCATGTAAACTATATACCCTTTTATACAGTAACAGTAACTGATTTCCCCTGTTCAATCTGTATATGCTTTTACAAGTAGACAAAAGTGGGCAAATTCACTGCCAATGTAAGCAGGTGCAATTCTAACTCTATAGTAAAGTGCTTGCTTACATCAATGGAGAATTTGGCCCATCAACGAAATATTGTGTGTGTTTTTAGCAGCTGTATTTTTTTTATTTTATTGATAAAATATACTATTACAAATCAGAGATAAAACCCTTATAATTCATCATCTGAGGCCAACATACTTTCTTCAACAAGAGAAGTGTTTTATATGCCTGTAAATGTTTCCCAGGGCCCTAAAACAACTGACAAACACAGCTGACAGCAAGGTTTATTTGTAGAGGACAATCTAAAAGAAAATGAGTCAACATCAGAACAATGGTCAAGGTTAAACAACTGGAGTTTACATTGGTATTGAGCATTATGTAGGATAGATGAGTGGTTGCCTTTTATAGTTCATCAAACTTCTCTAAGTGAGCAGAATTTAACAAGCAAATATTAGCTGCCCAGAAACTGCTTTGGATTAGTTTTATCCAGTCTGCACAATACAGGCCTGATTCTGCAACAGAGTAAGTGGTACAGGATTAGGCTAAAGACATCTAAAAATATCTCACTGCAGCAGTGTAGTAAGTTGTCAGACTGTTAGGGACTTGAGAATTTGACCATAATTATAAGCAAATCAGGTTTGAACTAAAGGTGTGTCAGACTACTGTACGTTGATCAGTCATGCTGCCTGTGTTGGCATCAAGAGGCAATGTGGGCCAATGGATAAGGCATCAGACTGGGTGTTAGGAGATCTGCATTTTCTTCGCTCCCTGGGTAACATAGGGCTTTGTGCATCAGTTTTTCCATGTGTAAATGGGAATAATATGGATGAAAATGCTAAATATGTATTACTTATTAAATGAGCAGAGAAGCTCCTCTTTAAAAAATGTGTCCTGTATTTCGACCAATTCTACTGTAGGGCCAGGTTCTCCTGAGTTACTCCACTGGGACAATGCCACTGACTTCCGTGGAGCTGCTCTTGATTCTTGCTGTGTAAGTGAGAAGAGAACCATAGCCATTTGTGTTTGGCCAAGGGTTTCCTAGGATAAGTGAATAAGCTCATGTACTTATTAAATTCCCCACTATGTTCTCATTTTTCACAGGCAGGGCTTTGATCTCATGAGGTGCCTGAGCAAACAGTGGGAGGTGAATAGTTCACTATAGCAAACTAAGGGTATGTCTTCACTACGGGCTGGATCGAAGGGCAGCGATCGATCCAGCGGGGATCGATTTATCGCATCTAGTCTAGACGCGATAAATCGATCCCTGAGCACTCTCCTGTCGACTCCTGTACTCCAGCTTGGTGAGAGGCGCAGGCAGAGTCGACTGGGGAGCAGCAGCAGTGAAGACACTGCGGTAAGTAGATCTAAGTACGTCGACTTCAGCTACGTTATTCACGTAGCTGAAGTTGCGTAACTTAGATCGATTTCCCCTCCCCCCCCCCAGTGTAGACCACGGCTAAGGCCATTTTACTTCTGAGTGAAGGAGTCAGGGGTGAAAGTAACTTAAAGGACTTACCGGTACGCTGGAGTCCTGAGCGGGGCTGTGGCCTCAACTGGAAGAGGCGTGGCCTCAACCGGAAGAGGCGGGGCCTTTCAAGATTTAAAGGCCCTGGGGCTCCGGCTGTGGCTGGGAGCCTTTAAATCACCCCGGAGCTACCAGCTGCAGAGGCGGCTGGGAGCCCCGGAGCTCTGGCGGGGATTTAAAGGGCCCGGAGCTCCGGCCTCTGCGGCAGGAGCCCCGGGCCCTTTAAATCGCCGCCACGGAAGCTGGTCCAGTCCGGCTTACTTTCACCTCTGAAAGGAGTCCACACAGGGGTTTAAAGAGCTTTAAAACTTCACACCTTGAGTTAATTTTCCTGGGCATCCCCATGTAGACAAGCCCTAACAGTTTTTCCCCCAGACAAAGAAGAGTGAACTTTCAGTTGTCACTGTTCTTCAGTTGAGCCTTATGCGTACACTTGGTATTGTGCCAATGTTTAAACAGAAGGCTTATACTGCCTGAGAGAGAGTGATTATTAAATATGCTGCTGTCTACACTAGCAGCCAGTGGGTGGGAAAGACTCCCACCGCAATTTTTCTCCAGAACGATGTCAGACATTTCTCTTAAGTGGAGGTCGCCGAGGGTGTTTGCATGTGAGCAGAGAGGCAGCCTGCTCTTTTCCTAAATTGGTTCCATTTCACCCCACCAGAGTCCCCCACTCCTACTCTGCAGAGCAGGAAAGTGAAAAGGAGGCTGATAGTGAAGTGAGATGTGGGCAGGGCCTTTATAACAGAATTCTACAAAAGTCCCCACACGAGAGAGGGAAGGAGGCCTTTTTTAGTGATGCATTTATAGAATAAAAATACGCCTCTCTCCATGTAATATTGCACTGACAGAACTCAGAGGGCTCCCAGCAAATGCAAACTGTTCCATTTGTTCCCAGACATCAGCACCACTATAACATTGCTGTGCATTGGAAGAACATGCTGCTTATTGATTCACAAATGATCATGCTAAGCAGCTAAGGTGTCCATCTTTGAAATTAAAAAAAAACCACCCAGCACTTCCCCACATGGCAAGCTCACCGCAACCTCAACCCCCAACCACAAGACAACCCCGCAACCCCCCATCTTCAATAGCCACTTATAGTATCTGGAAAGATAACACATATAGACAAGATTGATAACATTGCACATCTCCTCACTCTCGTGTGACTCAAACCCTCTCTCACACTCACACGGTACACTTGCGTGTTGGTGGGCAGACAGCTGCTGCATTTTCAACAGTTTTGATCTGTTATCGCTTAAACTGTAGAAGTGGGAACACTGCAGTGTCTTTAGCTGGACACAGAAACTTTTAACATTAGATAGCCCAGTATATTGTGACAATAATGCAAATCTTTAGACCCACATTAAAAAAAAAACCTGACAGATTAAATTATTTTTCTGGCAACTGGCAAATCCATACAAAAAAAAAAAAAAAAAAGAAAGGCCAGGCCAGTCAAATACCAGCCAGGTGGTAACCCTATAAGCAGCCCATTCTCCCCAAGAATTCCTGTATCCATTACTACCTGTGGTGGGGTGTGTCCCCCACACAGACCCTGAAAGGGTTAATGAGGGCCTGAGAGGCCAATTAGGTTACCTGGTAGCACCTGGGATGTGGGGAGAGTTCTCCAGGCTTAATTAGAGATTAAGCCCAACTGGGTAGTGATTATAAAGAAAGGAAGTTCAAAAAGGGGGCTGTAGGTAGAGTTTGAGAAATGTTGCAGTTAGTCTTTGGGATTTCAGATGTTGCAAGGAGAAAGTCTAGGGGACAGAGTTGGCCCTGCAATCCATTCCTGAGGCAGCCTTCGGCGGCATGCCTGCGGGAGGTCCACTGGTAACGCGGATTTGGCGGCATGCCTGCGGGGAGGTCTGCCGGTCCTGCGCCTTTGGCATACCCGCCACCGAATTGCCGCCGAAGCCGCGGGACCGGCAGACCTCCCGCAGGCATGCCGCCAAAGGCAGCCTGACTGCCACTCTCACGGCGACCGGGAGGCCGCCCCACGCAGCTTGCCGCCCTAGGCACGTGCTTGGTGCGCTGGTGCCTGGAGCCGCCCCTGCTGAGGGGAGAAGTCTGGCAAGAGGCCGGGACAGCAAGACAGTAGCTACTGGGAGTGAAGAAGGTCTTACTGGTGAGCCCTGATAGAAGGGCAGGATTTGGACTACCAGGGAGAGCGCACTGAGGTTCCTTGGGGAGGTGCTCAATGGAGGAACAGAGCAACACAGAGGTATACGAGGTCAAGCCCGAGCCTGAGGAAGGCAGTAATGGGATTGTTTGTATGCTTTTCATTTTGTGATTCCTATTGGGGGGAGCTCTGGCCCCTGAGAAGGGGATAAGGACAGTGGAAAGCCCTAAGAGAAGGGTGTGAAGATCATAGGGCTCAGAGGTGGGGCTGAAGCCTCTTTTGTGAGGACATTAGACTGATTTATGTTTGACTTCCTGTTATCCTGAAAGGGGTAAACTAAAGTGTGCTCTGACTGGAGACTGCTGGAGTGACTGTTAGCAAGGGATGCCAGGTAGGGAGACAGCCCCTATGAAATGCCTGACCAGAAGGAGGTACTTTAGTGGTGAAGAGTCAACTCTGGCTCTGGGGCACAGTTGTGCCTGCAGTGGCTTATCACTGCCTGTGGGCACAGCAACTCTGAAATGAAGTGGGGTGTAAATTTCTTAGTATATCAGTACCCAGGAGATTCTTTTAGGTTGCATCCATTTCATGTCCATGCTGGTCTCTGGGCTCTCAACACACTGAGAGATTTAGGGCTTGTCTACATGGCCCTGTACAGACTTCAATAATGCCAACTAGGTACCTTTTAGTTAGCCCTAGCAAAGTATACACAGAGTAGTTATTGTATAACACTTCAGCGTGTGCACTGTAACTCACACCACTAGACCCTACTCTGGGCTTGGGATTTCACTGAGTACTCAGCAAACTAAAACAATGGACGGTTTTTCCAGTACTTAGTCTTTATAACTTTCCATTTCCAAAGTGAGAAACATTTCACTCTAATATTTGGGAGTGGGGAGGCTAGGGGTGGAAGATAAGATGTGTTGTCTGTTATCAAACTTGATTAGATCTTATTCACTCTGTTAGAGGTTTCAAGCTTTGAATTTGTGTATTGGTCATTAAACAAGTAGCTGGTATTACGTTATTTGTATGAAAGTTACATTTAGAGGCCCCAGTCTGCTCTCTAGTGACACCATGAGGAAAAACCTGAAAAACCTGTGTAAGCTTAAAAGCTTGTTTCTTGCACTAACAGAAGTTGGTCCAATAAAAGTTATAACCTCACCCTTTTTGTCCCTCTAATGAAAAGAACTAATCCAGTTTCATCTAACTTCAACCACAAACGCAACTGTGATGAATGCCTTGTGGTATGAGTATTGTGACTCTTGAATAGAAATAAGGTTTTCAAGTTGATGTCCCTTTAAAAACTTTGGGTTCCATTTTTACCATGACCATGAAGAATTTTCTGTGCAACACAAGCGTGAGAGGGATAAACTTCAGTATGACTTAATCCACTCCTCTATCCTCAACTGAAATATTACACTGTCTAAATAGCACGGAGAAAAGCATAGTAAGGCGCAGAGTTTCGGATTACTAGTTTTTTGACATTTGAGGGCCTCAGTTGAACATTTGCTGAGATGCAACGCAGCGCTTACAACAGAGCTAATGAAATGCCAGAAATGTCTAATCTTATAACCTTGGAGGACATCCAGTTCCTCCTGTGAGATGGTTAAGCTCAAGGTGATAGAAAAGGTTGCTGTATCACAAAGCATACTGTGTAAAATCTGGTCTGCATCACCCAATCTTTTCCAGGAAAGGAGCCTGACCTCATGCTTGGTTAGGATAACTGAGGGTAGAACTGAACCTGGTAAAAGATTCAAATCTGTTACCTTTCTCCATAATGGATGGAATCTGAACTCTTTTTGCTTGAAGTCTAAAGCACATGAAGTCTTTATACACTACTACCAGACTTCTGCACATAAGGACTTGTGTGATGAAGTTTTCAAGGCCTATAAATTGCTTTCCATTTACCCAAATTCCTGATTCAGAGTAAATTTAATTTCTCTCATTATATTTGGATAATTGAGCTTCTGCTGTACCAGTATGTGTAGTAAAGTGCTTTCAGCAGTCCTATCCAAACAGAATACAATATTAGTCGGCTTATCCAAAGCCAGGGGTGACTGGGCATGTGACACCAAGAAGTGAGTTGTGAGTTAGTGGGACATAGTTATAAAAAAACAGAACAGGGTCCTGTGAATAGTCCAGTCACACATGGTACTTCCATGCCCATGGTGTCTGCTGCAGCCAAAAGCAATGGGGCTGGTAGTAGCAGCAGTGAAAGAGGCTTTTGTGTAGAAACAAGTGAGTGAAGGTGGTAGGAGCATCCTTGTGAGAAAAAGGGAAATGAAGGTCCCCTAGACAGCCCCTGCATCTCTAAATGCAAAATCCTCATCAGCTGATTGAGATGATAGATGGTGTCAATACCCCCTGTCAGGGCTGATTCCCCACTTTGACACTTCGAGTGCAGAAGGTGGGGGCCCGCAAGGATTCTAAATATTAATACTGGCCATTCCAGGCTTGTATTAAACTCCAAAGGTTACAGCTTTTCTCTGACCTTGGATTGGTAGATGCTGCCACCAACCAAGTGCAGAACCCCTTTGAGAGCTCAGGAAGGAGCACTTGGGAATTCCTTCCTGTGGAGTACCCTCAAGCCCTTTCACCCCACCTCTGGCGAAGAGCTGAGAAAGAAAAAGGAAATCAGCTGTTGCCACCAGCTTATTAAACATGTGCCCAAAACTCTTAAGACACACACATCCAATTCTGTTCTTTAAAAAGGTAAATTTTATTAATTAAAAAAAAGGAAAAATATATCTGGGAATTTAGGTATTTGCTAGATTAAAAAAACAACAACAACGATAAGGATTAAACATCAAGAATAGCTTTCTTGAGGTCCAGCTTAAAGGTTACAAGCAAAACAAAAAAGCACCTGGGGTTAGCATAGAGGAATCCACAAGCAAAAAAGGAGTAAACCTAATCACATCATCCTAGGCATTTCCTGATCTACTTACATATCTGGGGTTTTAAATGAGTAGTTTCTAGGTAGGATACTGATGACTTTTTCATACCTGGCCCAAGCTTCTCACGGCATAACTGCTCTGTGTCTTCTCTCTGGGAGAACAAACACAGACAGACAAAAGGGGAGTCTTGTTTCAATTTTTAAAAGTTCTAGCCTTCCCATTGGCTCTTTTAGCCAGGTGCCCACTCACTTCCTTTTACCTATGCATAGCAGTGAGACTTTTTAATCTTTTACAGGTAGAGCAATTAGAGAACAGCTACTAAGAGGGATTTTATAGCTGCTGGCTGGGTGTCCATAAAAGGGAGTTTACCCCCCCTTATCACATCCCAAAACTCAGATACGGCTATGTTTTGATTGCTCAATGTGCCACAAGACCTTAATGTTCTATGTTCTTAAATAGTTCTCCAGCTGATCAAAGCAGCAACTAATTAATGTTTAGGAGAGCAAGGAGTCAGTTTGTGCCCATGACTCTAACATTGGCATAACTAGAACTGCCGTCAGTTTACTTCAGTGAAAGTTTTACTCAAATACTTTGCAAAAATTAGAGTTCAGGACCACAAAAGTCAAGGGTAAGGAGTGATTTTAATTGACAAAAGTTAAGGTGTTAATTGTCTACTAATTTGGCACTTACAATAAGTAAACAGGGGTGAACAAGTCAATCTGCAATCTGGGATCCCAATGGTATACTAGTTAAATCAAATTTTGGTGGCCTACATAATTCTCTTTATGAAATTTTTGGGATACCATTGTTCTTTTCTCCACCTGGTTATTTATCTCTGTATTTCTCCCACATCCTTTCTTTTATCAGTCTCCATTTCTACCTTATCTCTTTCCTTTCTTACCCAGTACTAGTATATGTAGAAGGCCATGTGAGATTTGTAATGACTACAAGAGATCAGGAGGACTTTGATTTTATGTCTCACCTGAAAGATGTCACCTCCAGGAGCAAAGTGCCAACTAACATCATGCTGGGCCTATGGGACAGTAGTGACTCTGGGCACCTAGAAATACCAGTCAGGTTTTCCAATGATGGAAGAATGTTTGCTGGTTTTGGCGCACTTGCTCATGGGTGCTCTCTCTCACAATCTTACTCTCTCTTAGAGGCTCCCCTTTCAACATTGCTAATTAATCCCTAGATTCTTAAGAGACATTCTTTAGACCTAAGGATTCTCTTTAATGGAATGATAGTGCCTGAAGATCTGAATGCTCTTTCAGAGGAAATCTTTATTTTCCTCCTACTGAGAGGCAAACACTGACCAGGGTGAGAAGTGTTATGCAACGAGTACTGTATACAGTTCTGTATATGTATATTCCCCTCTGCTGAGTTGTGGGGGACAAAAGCTGGCAGGCACCAGGGTAGCGTGTTCAGGAGAGCCAGCTTGCTTGGCTGAATGAAAGCCAACATTCCATGGCGGTAGGAAGGGGAATAACTTGTCTTTCACATGGCGCTTCTGGGCCTGGGTGAAGGCCTCGGGTGAGCAGTGGCTCTCAAACCGTTGTCTTGCTGCTTTGTGGCCTGCAGTCCCACTGTTGAACAGAGGTGGCTCTCGGCTGTACAGTATTGCTCCTGTCGCTGCTCATGACAGCTCCAGATTGTCCCACTCTAGGAGGTAACTTGAAGGACTTGGGAGATAGGCTGTTGCCGGGTTTGAAAAACTCTGGATTTAGGGGTGGGTTCTTGTTTTTCCCACAGTGGACTCTTCATTTAATGGCTAAAACACACTAAATTCTACCTCTGGTTCTTTACAAAATCCCCTATCCTTGAGTTCACTGTTACCAATGTTTTCATTAGATCATTTATTTATCACTTTTAATAATCCTGGAGGGTTTGGAAGGACTTGCTCCAGCGAGGAGGCAGTGGCTAGTCCACATATTAGCTGAACCCAGCAGAGTGTAACACACACACTTCCTGAGTGTTGTGCTCTGTCCCCTCTAGACCACTTAGAGAGAAATTAATGAGTCACCTCTACAGCCTTAGCTAAGGGCCATGTGACTTTTAGCTCATGTAGTAGAGACTCGTGCATTTAGCTCTAGAGGTCCCAGGTTCGATCCCACCCACCGATGACCAGGGTCTGTCAGTGTTACATATGCACAACATTTTACACCTCTGCTGTACCAATGTCCTCCAAATAAAATGTACAGGGTGGGTGAGACACATGCCCTGCAATGGGTCACTACAATGATCAGAGAATGGAAAGGGTTAGTCAGTGACTCACCAGCCAATGCCAGATGCAGCTATTCAGAGTGATACAGCAATGAAGCCCAGAAAAAAACATTATAAAATGGTATTTACCAGTATAAGTCAGACATGGTTCTATGAAGCCCTTCTGCAGGGAATCACTTTGCCAGGCTGCAGCCCAGAACTAATTCTCTCCTAGAAATACCACTGTGAGGGTAAGTGAGAAGGGAAGACAAATCACAAACAGGATGCTATAGATTCAATATTTAGGATTTAAATGGAAGACGGGGGAGCGGAGAGTTGAATTATCCTGTCTCTCCAACTGACTATTACAATATAGTTATGAGTCATTAGCCTGTCCTTATACATTCATAACATTTCATTACTAGGGAGGACAGCCAGCAAAAGGGGAGGAGGAAAACCAGAAGGAGAATGTGTTTATTCTCAGGCTGCATTTCAGCCATTTCTGCTGTGAGATGCTTTTTTATCGATTCTAAGGCCAGAAGGGACCTCTGTGATCATCTAGTCTAACCTCCTGTAGAGCGTAGGCTTCAGAACTTCCCCAAAATAATTCCTAGATCATATCTTTTAGAAAACATCCAATCTTGATTTTTATTTTTTTATTTTTTATTTTTTAATTGTCAGTGATGGAGAACCCCCACTACCCTTGGTAAACTTATTGACTGCCAGCTGTGCTGAACAAGTATTAACTAGGCTGATTTATTAATTAACTGGAAGTTATCCAGAACATGGAACACAAATGGAAAACATTAGTATAGATTATAAAATACTCTTTGCTCCAAACATAATTCTTGCCATTGATTCACCAGAGATTTTTTTTTTTATCAATTGCTCTTCAGAATCAAAAAGTGTTTCAATTGTGGCCACTGTACCCTCATAAAAATGAGTAATGCTTAGAGAAGGATAGCTTATGTGGCCGTTAACATAGCAAAGGATACTCATTACCCTAGCAACAGCATTTCTGGGCTGGCCCTCTCTGTAGAGGAAAAGAATGGTCTTGTGGTTAAGGCACTAAATGGGGACTCAGGAGATACATTCCAGTCCCAGATCTGCCATGGACTTCCTGGGTGGTCTTGGGTAAGACACTGAATCTCTGTGCCTCACTTCCCTCATCTGCAAAATGGGGGCAGTACTTCCTTTGTCTCCTTAGATTGAAAAGCCTCAAGGGCATGAACTGTCTTCTATGGTGTTTGTACATTGCCTATCAAATGGTGCCTGAACTTGTGTGCTAATGTAATATAATGCACCCAGGCACCTTCTCTGCCGTCTGTTCACAGTGGGACTGGATTTAATTTGTCTGCTTTTGAAGCTACTAACATGCCCAGTTTAGAGGCAAAGTAGAGATGAAAGGAAATTTCACATGCAGTGTGTAAATCAGAATTGTCAAACACCACACTGGCCATCTCATACAAGCATGTGTATATAAAATTAAATATAATTGATTTGATTTTTTTTGGTTTTTTAGTGGGGGGAATCCATTTAGGTCAGTTTTTCTATTTATATGCACTATTTGATGTAACATTTTAGTTTGGTTGCATGTTTTGAGTTAAATGATCAGGGCCGGCGCAACCTATTAGGCGACCTAGGCGGTCGCCTAGGGCGCGGCTATTTTGGGGGTGCCGGTGCTGCGGCCGTCCGTTCAAATTTGGGGGCGGGACCTTCCGCCGCCGCTGTTGGGGGCGGCATTTCGTGGGGGGGGACCTTCCGCCGCCTAGGGCGCCGGAAGAGCTGGCGCCGCTACTGTAAATGATACATATGAAAGGTGGACTTTGAGAGTCAATTTTAGCTTGTGCATGTTATGCTATTATTGCACAGTGCATCGATGCCTTTCTAATGTACACTACATAAGCTAAGGCTTTCTTATGGGACACCTTGTGACGTATTCCACGTGTCCTTTTTCTGTACAGTCATTTCCAATGAAGGCTGATCCCACCAGCCCAGCGCTATGGGCTTATCTTGGACACAGCTCTCTGCGAGAGAAAGAGACAGTGAAAGGAAATAGGGATGCAACCAATCCTCTGGACCTAATTCCCCAGAGACCTGGGGCTGGTATTTCCCCAGAGAATTGGGTGAGCAAGGAGGTAGCAAAGCCAGAAGAGAACACGTCTGTGGCTTACTTTCTTCTCCTAACCTCCCATCCCTACATTGTAACTGGACAGGAGGCTGCACCTCCCTGGCATGCTCGTCCCCTCCCCTAGAGCTTGTGGAAGCCCCTCTGTCCCATTCCTTGAGGTCAGGCAGGGCCATATCTGTGGTGGGAGGGGTCAGGGCTGGGAGAAGCCTTTCTCTGCAGCATAGTGCCATCAGAACCATGTAGCTATCCACATGGGAGTCAATACTGCTCCTGTCACCCTTAACTTGTCCTCCATGACTGCTCTGTCACTGAAGATACTGTGAAGACCAGGTGCCAGCTCATGTCAAGGTCCCTGTGTCTCATAACACTGACACATACATGGCTGAAATCTGTCTGGCTCATTTGTTGGTCTTCTTAAAATAAGTACTAGAATTATAAGAATGTGTATAGTGTTTAGATTTATTGAATGCTTGTGAGTTGCTGCATGCATTAATCTCACTTACAACATGGGATACAGATGTTGCAATACAACCACTCAGATATTACCTTATAAGTTTCTGACTGTGTCAATCACCAGACAGGAGGGAGCCATGAACTAGTGTGAATTGCTATTTTCCAACAGAACATGTTATGTCCTGCCCAACAGGAAAGCTCTGTGGACACTAGTCTTACTATTGCGGAACACTAAAGAGAACAGAATACATTTTCCCCTCCCCTCCCCACAATGGAGAGGCAAGGTTTTCTAGGCATAAGTAGAGCCCTGTGCTCAAACAAATGTATGCCCGCAGATGCAGATCTCTGCAGCTATAAATCAGTATCCGTGGAGCTGCAGTGTTCTCCCGGGAACCGCATTGGCGAAAGGAGCAGAATGTGGGGCTGCTGCTCCCAGGAGCCAACACCCCATGCCGGCAGCTCTTCTGACGTGCCTGTACCACTGCTAGCCCCACCCACGGGGGTGGGCACCAGGCTCACCAGCAGCTGTCCCTGGTTGCACTAGTGTGTGCAAGCGGTGTACACCCCCCCAGACGGGAGACAGACAGCTGTGTGGAGGGGCTGGGGACAGGGCTGGGGGCAGTGCATCCGTGCCGGAGGAGCTGCGACGCAGGGTGCTGGCTCCTGGGAGTGGAGGCCCCACATTCTGTTCCTTTCGCTGCTGTGGTTCCCAGGAAAGCCCTGCGGTTCCGGAGATACCAATTTATATCCACTGATATCTGCATCCACAGATATACATTTGTATTCACACAGGGCTCTAGGCATAAGCAAGAGGTCCCCAGCTGCTTAGCCTGGGTTAACCCTACAGGACATGTACAGCTTGCTTATTATAGAAGCTTCTATTACTTTTTGAAACTTAATGTAAGGGGACTGTTATCCCCTTACTAACATTCAGTGGGGATGTTTTGGTTGGCTAGCTCTATGTACCAAAAGGGGAAGGGTCGATGGGAAATCAGGACCCTGATACTGACAGTCCCCAGGGGCAATGGGGAGAGGCCAACGCTCCAGGTCAGCCTGATTGACAGGATGGGCAGGCTGATCAAGGAGTCAGGAGGCCAGGGGGGTCCTGTCCTCCGTGTGAGCTGGAATTGCCTGGGTCAGACAGAGTGGGGCCGAGCTAAGGAGAGAGCAGGGGACCAAGCTAAGCTGCTGGGAGCAGAGCTGCAGCCCCAAAGCCAGAGCACAGCCCAGAGAGAGCAGACCTGCCCTGGGGTCAGAGCTGCAGCAACCAGAGCCAGAGGGGCCAGAAAAGCAGCCCAGGAAGCAGGTCAGAGCTGGGAGCAGAGTCACAGAAGCAGCCTGCAGAGCAGACCTGTCCTGGGAGCAGAGCTGTAGCAACCAGAGCCAGAGGGGCCAGAGAAGCAGCCCAGGGAGCTGGAGGCAGAGCAGCAGCAGCAGCCGTGCTGAGGCAGAGTGGAGCAGTCCAGAGCCGGGTATGGTGAGCAGCTGGGGAGAGCGAGGGGGACCCTGGGCAGTGGGCCCAGCACAGGGAGACGCCTCAGCCAAGAGACTCTGCAGGCCAGACTTGGAGGGGGATCGTAAACCTGACAGGGCGGGGACGACGCTGGGAAGAAGGGTCCTGCCACCTAGAGCCTGAGAGCGTGTGGCCACCGCCAGAGCAAGTGTCCGACCCACAGCATCCCTGCAGCACAGCCAGGGCCTGAGAAGAAGGCCTGGGACCTACAAGAAACAGACTGTGAACTGCCCTGACATTCCAGAGACACTGTTTGTGATGTTCCCTGCCACAGAGCGGTGATGTGTTTCCTTCAACCTTTCCCATTTTTCCTTATTCCTTTTTAAACTAATTGTTAATTAAATAAACTGTATTGCTTTAAATCGTATGTAATGATCAGTGGGTCAGGAAAGCATCCAGTGCAGAGAGAGTACCCTGGAGTGGGGACACCCTAGCCCCTGACCTAGGTGACCCCAGCAAGGTTGGGGGTCAAGCCCCCCAGGAATCCTGGGCCCAGCCTTGTTGGGGTTATGAGGGCTCTGCCAGACAGGAGAGTGCAAGGGGAGTCCTGGAGGGCAGGGAGGCCTCTGGGTAAAGGAAGTGGGAGCGAGGACTCCGACCCTTCTGCTAGCCCATTTCACCGGGGTAGTGCAGCAGTCAGGAAAGTTCCCCACAATAGCGGGACCGTTCCCCCGCTTACATAATGATTGTAACTCATTTGTGTGTGTATATTTACCTGCTTTAACCTTGTAAATCTCATTTCCTTTTCCTATTTAATAAACCTTTACATAGTTTGTTATAAGACTGGCTGCAAGCGTTGTCTTTGGTGTGAGAGCTAAAGTGCGATTTGACCTGGGGAAAGTGAGCAGTTCTTTGACAGGGAATAACCTGAATATTGCTGTGATTCTTGGTGTAAGGGACCATTGATCACAAAGATGATCTTACCTGGGTGGCAACATAGATCAGAGTACCCAAGTCTGTGACTCCTTCATTAAGCTGTTAGTGCCTAACACTTGATAATTGATTGGTGAAATCCAAGTATAGAACTCACCCCAATTTGGAGTTTGTGCCCTGGTTCCTAACAGTGTGCCTTGAATTTGGTACTCGTGCTCTTAAGCCACTGCAGGCACCTTGACCGGTACTATTGCAGATCATAGCCCCTGCCGCTGGCTGTGCTTGGATTGGAGAGGTGATCTAATGGAGAAGAAATGAACAGATTTAAGAAGCACCACTTCCCTCATCCTCTATTTCTATGCTGGCATCCTTTCTCCTTTAGCAGAGTCTATTCAGCATCCAACAGAATGGCTAAGATGCTCATTTTGGGGTCATTAATTCATGTTCTGAACAACCCCCTGTTGTCTTTGGGTAACAGGCAGGCCAAGATACCCTCAGACCCAGGAGAGAACCTGTTGAGAGCAGCCATTTCAAATTCTATCTTTCACTTCACTCTTGAAAAATCCACAGAATTCTTTTCTGACTTAAACAGAGACAAGGTGGGTGAGGGAATATCTTTTATTGCACCAACATTTGTTGGTTCAAATGAATGTTTTCAAGCTTCACAGAGCTCTGGGTGCAATACAATATATTACCTCATCCACTTTCTCTTTCATCTCCTGGGACCAACATGGCTACCACACTACTAATGTCAACTGAACAGTTCCTTTTAGAGGTCAGATTCAATTAGCTGTTAATTCTAACAGCTGCTAATGGGGAAGCACTTAGAAATAGGGGGCTAATGGCAAAGGTGAGGGAAATTGCTCATTAGAGCCAGGCAGGGAGAATCACACAGTCAGAGTGACTCAGAGTTGGGGATGGTGTGGGAGAGCAGTAGTTCTGTTTTAGGCACTGAGCCTACTGAGAAGGATTCATGCCAGTGGCCTTTGTGAAAGAACTGTGGGGTATCCCCCTCAAATCCGCTTTTAGCTGTCTAGAAAATGCAAAAGTTAAATGCTTGTGTGTCCACTACAGGCTGCTGTATGTAATGTCACTGCTGACCCACTAGCCCCACATATATGAGGGTAGCAGCACAAGAAAGAATGGGCCAAAGCCTCTGCTGGGGTAAAGCAGTGTAGCACCATTTTCTTCAAAGGAGTTGTGCTAGCTTACATCAGATGAAGCTCTGGATGACCAAATGTACCACATTTCCCTCTCCCTCCTCCCCCATCCTTTTATCTCGCCTTCTCATTTTTGCATTTTCTGCTACAGCATGGAGAAGAAGTGGTGCTGCATGCTGAGGAGATGATAGCTAATAACACCACTTAATCATTTAGTCATTCCCAAGCAATAGGGCACAGTTCTCCTCTCAGAGTCACATAGTAGATCTTGACTATGATAGTTTGTTCTCTATATATGCACACATCTTCCTAAGCAGACAAGGCAATCGAAGTAGTCTTTGCTAGGAGATAATCCTATAGCAGCCAGCATCAGAAGCACTGCAGTGGATCTAAGCCATGTGAAATAGTTGGAAAGTCATGTATCATAGATGCATATGAAGGTGTGTTAATAGTATTTGTGCTCCTAAATCCCTTAGGTGCTTTAGAAAATCTGACCCTAAATACCCACATTTGTGACTTTGCAAAGTCAGTTTCTTGTGGGACTGATGGGCTATTTGTTGTAGTACAGTGACCCAAATCTGGATTAGGGACCATTTTGCTAGGCACTATATAAACTCACATGAGCCCCCGTTTTGTGCTCCACTGCAGCCCCTTTACAGCAATTGAGTGTAGGACTGGCTTAATAGTCATATGCCATCCCTTATGTGGCCCTGTGATGGGCTGTTTACCCTACAGGAGGCTTCAGTAAGTAAAAAAGGGCCAATTAACCTTGTGACAGGCTGCACCTAGAAGAGAATTGGGGCTGATAAGGTCTAATTGATGAAGCCCAGCTGTGCAGGGGCAGGTTTAGCTGGTACAACACCAGGAAGTGGAGCACAAGAAGGGGGCTGTAGGAAGGAGCTCTGCAGTCACTGCCCTGAGAGGAGGGGTGTTAGCAAGGGAGGAGGAGATCTAGGGCGACACTAGGCCCTGGGAATCCTGTCCTGCACTACAGACTCTCGCAAGAGCCCAAGAAGGGTGAAATAGCCAGAGGGCGCTCCAATGGTAACCGGGGGGTGGGGCTGAAGCTAGAGAAGAAAGGTAGGCAGCAGTCCAGAGAAACAGCAATGGAGTCTGGGGTTGTGCACAGTGTTGCTAGTCATAGTGTTACCGAAATATCGGGTCTGCCTAGCTGAGAGCCAAAACAACCAGACAGAGATAAGGAAAAAGAGGCTTTATTCTGCAGAATAAAGGAGAGCCTTGCACCTTGGTACAAAGACTCTGACTTACACAAGTTTCACAGATCCTTTATACACATTCAGATAGAGACCCTTGCCGTGTTAACACTTGATTGGTGGTTCCAGACCCTGTGCTTCTACTATCTGGTCAGTGAAAACTAGTTTGGAACCAGCATCTCCTGGCTCAAGGGAATTAGAAAAAATACAGTTTAAAAGTTCAGGGTTCTGTTCTTAGTGTGGCGTCTCCTTCCCCCTAGTAGCCACTAATACGAATTGCCATAGGGGTTTTCTCAGGGAAGGGAAATCACTTGGTGACTTTCACAATAGGGCCCCTGGACTGAGTTCTGCTACCAGCCACTGGGGAAGTGGCACAGTCTGGGTGCTGGAGTGGAAGACTGCCTGAGATACTTAGTCCAGAGAGACTTTGATTCCCTGGAAGGGGAAAACTACAGTGATGTGGTCAGAGGGCCATGCCACAAAGAGGGAGCAATCTAGTGGAGAGAGATGAGGAGAGCACCACTTGCTTGGCCCCCCCCAGTCAGGGATGTGAGGGATGGGGTATAGCCAGGGCACAATGCATTCTAGCTATTCTGGGCCAGTGTAGCAAACCATAGTGAAGTGTGGGACGCTGCTGAGTGGGCACCTCACTCTGGCCCATGATTGGGGAGGTGCCGAAATAGCATTAAGCCGCCTTTGCCTCCTCCCACCATTCTGAGTGACTTCAATTAGATGTCTGAGCACTCAGCAACTTTCAACCAAAATGAGAGGCCAGTTCTGTAAATCTAGGCTTAAATGACATGCCCAAGGTCAGAGCAAGTACTGCAGGACTGGGAACAGAACCAGAACTCTTGCCTCCTGGTTAAGCCCTACAACACCACTGTGTAGCTAGAGCCCACTGAGCCAGTTTATAGCAATTAGGTTGGTGCCACAAAATCTATGACTGTACAGCACTGTGGTTCTCCACTGTAAAAATACTTCTTGCACGCAAAGTCAGGACAATCACCCACCCCCAACCTGAAGCTTCATGGGGTTTCACAGATCTAAGAAATATAAATGGGGGTTCTGTTTGTGGTGATTAAAATTGTGCTTTCAGCACCTTTCCAACAGCACCAGGCTGTTGCTTTTGCCATGTTTTATAGGTACACTATGCAGTTTGTTCTCCCTTTCCAGCTGTCTGTTTTCCCACATTGAAAGCTATTCTATTTTCTGAGATGTGGACTATGGCTCTCCCCAAAGCTCACTGTAACTCTTCATTTACTTTCAATTACCACTGTAATTGCCTGCCTTGTGCTTGATTGTCTCTTACTGCTATTCGATGGTGGTTATACAGATGTCACATTTCCCTTTCATCTACCTCTGCCATCCATTCAGCCATTTATTACCTATTTATCAAGAATAATCAGTCACTAAATTCATACTGGGCCACAAGATTTCAGCTGCTTTGAATTAATATGGGAAGCAGGGTTATGCATATGAAACATCATTTGTTTTTCTTTAAATGTCAATTATATGATCATGCTGGTTTTTTACATGACAAAGTGCAAGGGGAAGAAAGATCGCCTACAAACAGTGGATCATGTTGCAGGACAGGCCATCAGTGGCAGAAATTACTGGGTATGTCTGGACAGTCAAGCCCCTGTGACAAAGCAATTTTCTATTGCAAAGCATCACTATTGAGTGAATGCCACATTCAGAGCCATTTTTACACAGTATGGAGTAGCAGCCTTGCAGGATAGCTACAGGAAATGAGTCTCAAGAACAGAGCTTTAAACATTGTGACCTTTTAATTACACAGCTATCTCTGAAGGCAGGCAGCTGTAAACTGAGTCCTCTTTAATCAAGACACCAGTAAAGTCCCTTCCCTTTTCTGCTCACAGAAATCTTTCTAGATATATTGGCTGAATACAATCAAAAGGATTCACTGAAGATGTACATAGCTGTAGCAGGAGAGAAATAAATACAGTACCTCTGTTTACCTTAACCTGGACTAGACAGTACTACTTAGAGTGACCAGATGCGAAGTGGAAAATATTGGGACTGCCGCGGGGGGGGAGACCTTTTTAATTGTTACACTCACCCGTCCGGGTCTTCGGTGGCAATTCGGCGGAGGGTCCTTCAGTTGCTGATGGTCTTCGGCGGCATTTTGGCAGCAGGTAATAAACCTTGCCGCCAAAGACAGAAGCACCCACCGCCGAAATGCCGCCCAAGACCGTCAGCGACTGAAGGACCCTCCGCCGAATTGCTGCCGAAGACCCGGATGGGTGAGTGTGGAAAAAAACAAACAAACGCCCGAAACAAAATATCAGGACAAATGGCGTCCCAACCGTACTTCGGTCAGGACCCAGGACAAACTCCTCAAAATCGGGACAGTCCCGATTTTATCGGGACGTCTGATCACCCTAGTACTACTTGGAGGGGTCAATAATAAATGTGGTGGCAGGTGTTATCTCTTCATTTAGAACAATGGCTGTAGTCAGGTCTGTAATGCTGCTGAGGCCTTATGTAGGTGAAAGCCTCTGACGAGCCTAATAACCAAATTAATTATGTTTAAATGGCCACAGAACCTTGCATTTTCATTGAAAATTAACTTATTTTCTAATCAGCAGCCTTCTCTGAATGACTTGTATTACATTACACTCAAGGAGTAGGACTCCACTGTGCTAGGACCTGTACAAACACAGACCAGGAAGTCAGTCACTGCCCAAAAGAGCTTAGTATCTATATCCACATACATGAAGAAAATGAAACAAACACCCAATATTGACTCAGTCCTTGACTGGCAACGTTCCCACAAATCCATTGGAGTTTTGCCAGGATGAGAAGGGCAGAATGACACTGCATTTTTTTTTTTTTTTTAATTTTAAGTATACATGCTCCATGGAGACTCTACCTGCACAGGTAGGCATGAGGCAGACTGGGAAAGAAGTAGGTCCAAGTCACTAACACCTCACTAAAAAAACAGGCTCTGTGAGCCAAAAGTACATTAACTGATTGAACACTCCATTCAACACTCTGATACAACAGTTATGGCATGTGTCAATAGTGGCTGTGTTTTGAGGCTCTAATTTTTCACCATCTCATCTTGGTCTGCATCATATACAAAGAGTTGTGGGGTCAGGATCTTATTCAAGACATTTACATATGTGCTAAACTTTATTACCATGAATAGTCCCATTGATTTCAATGCCGGTGCATGACTTTGCAGGATCAGGGTATAAGTCATGTAAAAAGGCTTTGACGTCAACTGAAAAGACTTCACGAAGGCTTACTTGTCAATTCTATTTCATTGTTTCTTCTACCTCTGGTTCACCTTCTAGATGCTATGAGCAGAATTTATTACTGTCTTCAAGCTCAGAGAAGAAAATGTCCTTGCTTAGCTGCTGGCTGTGGACACCTATTTATTTTATTTACAAAGCATCTGTCTCTAACTAGCAGCCTGGACCCTGTGCAATAAACAAAAATTAAAGCAGACTGGGCTCAATCCCTGGGCGGGGGGGAGCCATAAAAATACCTGGGCAAAAAAGAAATATCCTCTAAACAAAGGGAAGGGAAAATGGTCAATTTGTACAGACCTGCCTGGAACAGCTGTGAAGGATCCCCTGGAGTCCCTTTGGGGCTTATCTGCAGGTTGGGAGCTTTATGAACTGAGTAGGCTGAGCCCCCCCGAAGCAGTTCTGATAGAAACTTAGAAGATAGCGGGGTTAGCCCAGACAATCTCAATTAACTAGAAGGACATGAAGGAAGAATGGTTGCCAAAGTACCTCATGCCTAGCTTACCATGGGTGCAACCCTGAGAGGTGCTGAGTACCCTAAACTCCCAGTGTAGCCAATAGAAGGGGAGAGCAGTAGGCAGCTTGCAGAGCTGAACCTAAAATCTTTATATTCAACTGGCAAATTCTTGAATTGAATCCCTTGCTTTAATCCAGTGCAGATGATGGTAAATGAGTTTTGCCAGTTCTCTTGTCCCTATAGTACAATATGTCTAACATTATGGGTGAGAAAATATGCTGCACATGTGTCAGACAAGTGAAGGATTTGGATCTTGCACCTCAAATCAGTTGATGCGGAAAGCAGACTTTGACAAGTTTCACCACTGTTTTACGTCTATTACAAGGAACATGTCAGGAACATAATGGGTATTTCAAAAGTAACTCTTGTAAAAAATTTTGTCCAGCAAAGTGAGTTCAGCGATTGCCTATCAGCATGGAATGGCAGGACTTGTGTTAGAATGAGCTCTGACAGGGAGGATCAGCTGGCATGATGCTGACCTTGACTTGGTGGTTGGTGTAGATTAGAGCACATTGGATTCACCATCATGTCAGCGGCCTGTGACTAAACTCTATTATCCACCCCCAATACTTCAGGAGGTTGTGGGAGAAGGAAGCCCATCTTAAACTACAAGGCTGTTGTGTCTCCAAGGGTTGCATGGTCTTGTCCTACTCTTATGATATGATGAGTATCTCAGGGACAGCATTTCCATGAGAAGTCTTTTCTATTAGTATTACACAAGGTCTGATTCATATGTCAGATGCTGATGGAAATTAACTCCACTCAGGTCAACTGGCCTGATTTTTCCCCTTGCCTTGTTCCTTGTGTAATCACTTATCAATTTGCAAAATGGATGTGAAACGCTTCCCAAATAATAATGGCAGCATTTCGCACAAGTGTGAAATGCTGGAGCAAAGCATTTGAGAATCAGACCCAGTAGAGTCTTTACACATTGGTGTAAAACTGCCATGAGGTCAGAATCAGGCCCTCAGCCACTGTCCTTCAGACATAAATGCAACTCTTACTTCAGATTTCAAATTACCCTGATCTTGGTTATGTCACAAAATAAATTCCAATCAGCAGGCATTTGATTCAGCAATACAGATCCTTCTGGCCACATCTATGGTCTTAACTGAATTTAGGCAATCCACTTTTGTGCTCTCCTCCTTGAGGGTTTTATTTTTGCTTCAAAACAAATAACAAAGAGTGAGAACTTCTTATTTGCACAGTGTGTAGCCTGTTATTTACACACTTAAACTGAATGGCAATGATAGGCTGAGAGCATGTTTTTCCCTAGGTGTTCTCCCGTTTTATTCACATCCCACCTCCTCTAGGCTTCTCCACTTTAGAAAAGGTCAATAAGAGAATGTTATGGAGGCTCTCAAAATATCACTAAAACCCCTTTCCTGTGAAAACCACTCTTCACTGAACAGGTCTGAAGGGTGGACAGATTCCATCCAGTGGTGGGCAAGAAGACTATTACTACTCTTTGTGAGTGTAGAACACCACCGCTGTTTGCTGTCAGTGCCTGGCTTGGCTTAGGCCAATAGAAACTTTACCTAGAAGCCAAAGGGCCTTATCTGGTATATTGGATTTGGGCAATACTTTTTTGTTACTGAGAGAAACCTGGACTGAAGGAAGTCCTCCCTGTGTTGTTCTGAGTTTAGTCACTGGTGTCCTGAATCTCTCTGTTGAATTTAATTAGAACATGGCTGTGAAAAATCTTTTCTTGATACTTTGGATTGACTGGGAGCAGAAGTCTGCTTCCAATAGACATTGGGCATGAGTGTCCATTGCTCTGTGCCTTTTGCAATGATTCCCACCAATGGAGAGTAGTGTAAAAACACTACCAAATCAGAATGTTGGCCTTTAACCCACCTTTCATTGGTATAACTGGCTGCACAAGGCAGAGGGCAATGGAGAATCAGCCATATTATATTCTTCAAATGTTGTGGGGCTGATCCCTTGTCTCACCCTTCTTATGCCCACTCACCACAACTGGCTGCTACTCACCTGACGTGTCACTGAAGGCCAGATATAAACAGTCACAAAGATTTTGTGGGAGACTGTCAAGGCTGAATCCCCACTCTGTCACTTTAAGTACAGAAGGTGGGGGCCTGCAAGGATTTTAAAAATTAATTCTTGCCACTCCAGGCTTGTATTAAACAGCTTTTCTCTGACCTTGGCTTGGTAAATACTGCCACCACCCAAATGCAAAAAAAACCCCAAAAAAGTCCTTGGACCCAGGAAGGAGCACTTTGGAATTCCTCCCTGTGGGGTACCCTCAAGCCCTTTCACACACACCCCCGCCTCCAGGGAAGAGCTGAGAAAGAAAACAAAGGAAATTAGTTGTTGCTACCAGATAATCAAACAACATGCATAAATCTCTTAGGACACCAAAAATCCAATCCTGTTCTTAAAAAGGGTAGAGGAAGAAAATACATCTGGAACGTAGGCTTTTGCTAGATTTTAAAAGAGCAATTCCAAAAATTAAGCACCCAAAATAGCTTTCTTGGGGGTTCATCTTAAAGGTTACAAGCAAACAAAAGCATCTGGGGTTAACACAGAGGAGTCCACAAGCCTTAAAAAATAAACAGAAATAAACCTAATCATAACTTTTTAGACATTCCCTAATTTTACTTACATATCTGAGGCTTCAGATAAGTAGGTTCAAGGTATGAATTGATAATCTATAATCATACCTGGCTTAAAGCTGCTTACAGCATTACTGCTCCATGTCCCTCCAGCCCAGAGAGAGCAACAGACAAAGGGAAAGTTTATTTCCCAATTTTAAAAAGTTCTACCTTCCCATTGGCTCTTTTGGTCAGGTGCCCACTTCCTGTTCTTTACCTGGGGGACTTTTAACCCTTTACAGGTAAAGCAAGCAGAGAACAGCTACCAAGAGGGATTTTACAGCTAGCTGGCTGGCTGGGTGTCCATCAAAGGGAGCTGCCCCCCAACACACTTCATTTATCACAGAGACTGTGTTGGATACAAGGCAATAGGTATTGAGATGATCCATGAAATCTTGTTGGCTGGTGTGTTCGGGTACACCATGCCTCACACTCTGATAAATGAAAGGTAATGTTTCCATAGGAATCCATGCTAGACCAAGAAAGCAACTGCATTTGTCTTGTGACAAATAAACGTAAACAGAAAGAGCTGGTCTGCAAGACTAGGATCTAGTGACAAAATGACTCCCATCTCTGTTAGCTGCGACCTTTTCATTATCTCTATATGTGCTAAACCTTATTTTTGCCAAGGTGGCCCCAGAGAGTGACTGGAAAAAGTACATTCAGGACTGTCTTATCCAGTGGTGGTTATTACAGATGTGTGCTTGAATTTTCAATACACTTTTATCTGAATCAAACTATGGTCTGCTCTACATGTGTCTCCTTAGTTCCCTGAGCCACCACTCTCACTATGCAATTAAACTCTTTGGGGCAGGGACTGTCTTCTTGTTCTGTCTTTCTACGATGACCTGGTCCATGAGTGGGACTCTTGATGTTGCCACAATACAAATAATCATTTCAATTTGCGAGTTTAAAAATTTTCCATGCACTGAAAAAAGTACAATTATCCTTAGAATTATCACAGGATCTTTTAATTTGGTTGCTGATGTGGAGCCTGTCAAATGTAAGTTTATGTAGCATTTAAAAATCAGGGCAAATAGTAGCCAGTCTTTTTCCCTCATATCTAATTTTCCTAAAGTTGGGCCTGCGCCACAGAAAGAGCTGAATCTGACCTCTCCCAAAACTTTGGGAGGGTGTCCAGCTGTGGGATTTTGTTTTGAGTCCTTGAGTCCAGAATTTTTTTGGGAGGGATGATCAGGTTCAGATTTAAGATCTTACAAAATGGCTTATGGCTAAAACAAATAGAAGAACCAGGTCACACCAACACTGCACTCCATGTTTTATGGAAATATGCTTATGAGTGTGAATATGATGTAACTGGAATATGCTTTATACAAAAGGTCTCTTGTAAGGTATCATAACAAAGGTTATAAGCTACTGAATATATTCCTCCTATTTGTATGCATGTATCATTCTTGTATCTGAAGCTAGAAATATGAAGTGCCAAGGGGGTCTCTGTGACCGAACCCATCACACACATGTCACAAGGTGGTGCAATTATGTACATTGTAAAAAGCAACAAAGAGTCCTGTGGCACCTTATAGACTAACAGACATATTGGAGCATAAGCTTTCGTGGGTGAATACCCACTTTGTCAGACAGTGTGTGGGTGTATTCACCCACAAAAGCTTATGCTCCAATACATCTGTTAGTCTATAAGGTGCCACAGGACTCGTTGTCGCTTTTTACAGATCCAGACTAACACGGCTACCCCTCTGATACTATGTACATTGTGTACAAGAAGCAATACCTTTGAATGACTTGTGATGTAGGAGACAACATACCATGTGATTATATAGACAGTAGCTTTGCAGAATTTTCCTCAGCCACCCACCTGTGATGAGTAACTTATTTGACAGGTAAGTTAAAATATCTCTCATTTTTTCGTCATCAGGGAAAGATGGGTAATAGACTTTGGCCTGCAGTAGGAACTCCCTGAGCTGGATAACATTTGATGCACATTGAGAACAGAGCTGACACCTTTCACTTTACTCCCAGTAAATATAAAGTGCAACCAGTTAAAACAATACAGATCTCCATATTTAGCCCTGATTCAGGGAAGCACCTAAGCACATGCTTATATCCATTCCTGTGTAGAATAGCTCTTAAGAACATGCTTAGTCTATGTGCTTAAATCTCATTGACTTAAATGGGACTTTAACACATGCTTGGAATTATGCAGATGTTCAGGTGCTGTCCTGAACAGGGATGCTTTTCTAAATCAGGGCCTCCGAAGTGTATTACACATTCTAGAGACACTCAGCAGAGGTCACAATGAAAATATACTGCATGAATTCACCACTTGTAAGATGGCAGCATTGTTTCTATGATAAAATGATGCTGAAATAGGTATTAAATATCACTATTGCAGATGGGCCCCAACTGCAAATGTTGAATCTGGATCCAAACGCCAATAAAGACTGTTTTTGGTTCAGGTCCATCTCTAATAATTGTTCTGGAGTAACAATTTAGGAAAGTGCAAACTATGCTTTGCTGGCACTGAAGTCAAGGTTTCAGCCTGTGGCTCTCATAAGTATCTTAATTGTCTCTGGGAAGATAACATCTGTACTGTTTTGCTGTCCTTATGAGGTAGCTGGAGAACAAGAACCGGAAGAGCATTTCCAACCCCAGGGCTAAGGTGCCAAAATAGTTGCATCACTTCTCACCTCCTCTCAGAGGGAAATTGTCAGGGATGAGTAATAAAGCAAAGCCCCCTCAAAATGAATGAGACTCCTTGGGAAAATTAGTGCTTAGATACCAGATGTCCCGATTTTACAGGGACAGTCACGATATTTGGAGCTTTGTCTTATATAGGCGCCTATAACCCCTCCTCCCCCCATCCCGATTTTTCACAGTTGCTATCTGGTCACCCTAGCAAGACTAGAACTCTTTCTTAATGTACCTTCCTGAAAGTATGACACAGGGGCATGGGATAAGGGGACCAGGCATAGGTCAGGTGAGTACTGTGTAAGTGTCCGCGCCCAGCTCTACTGGAATTCTGACCTGCAACAGCCCTGTGTGGCTCAGGTAGAGACTAAACTGTCCTCAGCTGCATGGTAGCTTTCAAAATGCCACAAGGGGCTCTGTGGAGGGACTCGGTGAGAGTGCAAAATTGTTGTCGGCTGCCCAGACAGCAGAGCCCTGCTGGTGGTAGCTTTCGAGTTTAAGGCTGTGTTCTTGTCAGAGAGACAGTGGAAGGTCACTTAAGTTCCCTCTGTGCCATCCTTTCCTCTAGGACAGCACATTCAAGCAGTGACCTTCTTTCATGGCTCATTGAGAACCAAGAAGATGATGCTAATGTTAATTTAGTCATGTTAATGTTATTGTGGTTGTGATTTTCCCACCTGATTGCAGCAATGCTGGCAGCACTTTCCAGTGCTATAGAACTGATTAGCTAGAGCTACCGCACTCCACTTTTCATTTCAAGGTCTATTGCTTCTGTATTGTATAAAGTGCTGTCTCATTCTCTGATGGAGAAAAAGCAATATGCTCATCCAAGAAATGTAATTATTTGAAAGTCACGCACTCATTGGCTGCCTCAGATTTCAGCTGCTCCTCATCTAACAGTTCTCTTAACAGAGTTAATGGGAGATTTAAGCAATCATTCATATTTCTCTCATTTAGACAGTTGCAGATCGCTTGCTCTAAATGCAATTTTTTTTTTTTTGCTTAAAGACTTAGGCCTGCATGGTAGTGGTAGCTGCTTAGCACCTCTTAGCATTGGGGCCCTGTGACGGAGAAGGCAGTTGGCAAATATTACTTCTCCTTAGCATAGGTACTCTGAACAGTGCAATTGAACCTCATTCTGGGAAGAACCTTCTGAACAGAATGGTTGATGCTTTGATGGCCTTCCCAGAAGCCACACAAATCCATCTTTGTTTCCAGTACTTTCCTGGAAATACCTTTTCCTTGGAAGGAGAGGAAGGGAGGCTGGGCAGGAAGCTGAAAGGATATGACCTCGGTGCTCAATACTCTTACGTTTTCTCATGTATCCAGAGTGGTGAATTTCATTTCTCTAGCCAATTCAGAAAGTAAACAATTGGCCTTGTTATACAGATGCCCCAGTTAGCTTACAAAGCCAGATCTTAATTAGTTTTCAGTCCAAAAGCATAATCTCTTGAAGAAATTTGTCTCTAACATCTGAGATCTCAGTAAGAAAGATTTAAAAGGCTCTTACTGCAGCTCCTTTAATGAAATTTATTTAATCTCCTTATTAGGGCACTGCAGAGATATCTGTTTATGAATTAGATCGTCTACACTTTACAACAGATTTACTCTTCTGATGCATTGTATCTGATTCAGTCAAAGTTGATATGTAAAACAAAACAAAACAAACCCCCCACAGCATTAGCATGACCAAACTGCATTGCTGAGACTAGACCTTTTTATTTTCATGGTTTGTTACTGCAGCATGTCCCTTGGCTGAACTCTAAACTTTGTTACATGTGAAATAATAAGGACTCAGCAAATGTGACTGAGCACACTAAAGAGGAAAAGATCAAATTATGGATGAGCACTGAATCCTAGAGGCGCTGCTGGTGCTAATGATTCACATTCAAAATAGATTTTGTGCATTTCACTATGGGCAAAGTAAAGAGGGCAAAGTTGGAGAAAAATCAAATAATAATAAAAGGGCTTCACAAGTGCCTAAGTTAAAATACAGCCACTTGTTAGAGGCAAATTGGGAGAACAAAGGATTTTTTGCTTTGTTTGCTTTTCTAGCAAGTATTTAGAAATTTCACTTAAGAAAAGCAGAAGAATTAAGTTAGGATGTTTTTCCATATTAAGGAAATGTCAAGTCATGGACCATGGTTCTATGGGAATGAATCTCTTGTTGCTTGTTTGTTTTTCACCTGAATCAGTCCCAGTTGGAGAAATTTACTTAGTATTAAACTATCAGGAGACCATGTAGGCTAGTGGATAAGGCACTGTGATAAGAGTAAGGAGGCCTGGGTTCTCTTTACAGCTCTGCTACTGACCTGTTGTATGACCTTGAGCAGGAAGTCACTTCACCTCTGTTTCTCCTCCCATCCTTTATCTATTTAGACTGCAGGATCTTTGGGACAGAGTATCTCTGTGTGTGTGAATTGCTTAGCACAATGTTGAACTTGAGTGGTGCTATTGTTTATACAAATAATAAATGTTAACATTTGTTTTTGGAGGAAAAAGGGAAGTTGCAGTCACGTAACTCTAAGAAGAGTTGGGCCGTGTCTGTGTCTCTCTCTAGGATAGCTGGCAAAGTCGCAGTGTACTATGTTTAAGTAATAAGATTGTGATACCAAAAACCTATCAAAATCCAAGAAATACAAAACTAAGACTGGTGCCTCACATTGAATTTTGACTGAGATCCTTGTGAAAGAAAAGCCCAACAGTGGGAGTATAAAATGGAGCATCAGCCTTATAGTTAACTTTCCTCACTTCTGTTTCTTGGAGTCAGAACTACAAAGTTATTGACTATGCATTGTAGTTTTATATGGTTTTCTTGTTCTTTGTTTTAAAAAGGTATTTAAATTATATAAGAATCCTTTTGAGACATTATAGCCTTTTATATAAACATATAAGTCTCAGATAGTTACATCACATTTATTTACTACTCCAGAGGAATTTAATCTTCTGGAGCCACTGTTGACTGTCCTATAACTAAAATCTATAAAACCAAACAAACCTAGATTTAGCGTTTGACATCCTTGGAGAAGGGTATCCTCGATTTTGCTATAGAAAAGGTAAGGCAGCAGGACAAGCTTTCCCATACTTCCCTGACTTTGTGCTTTAGTCCTGATGTGAAGGGACCCATCCTGTTTTGTGAGAAGGGAATCTCTGGCCTCTTCTGAGAGTGCAAAATAGTGCTAATGGTTATTATGATTGTCATAGTCATTGAAGTCAATGGAACTTATGTTTCTAAGGCCTGGGCTATGCAGTTTTTGTACAGATTTAACTATTTAGTTTAGATGTATGATTTTTTTAAAAACAAAAATTTTACCAACAGATCTGTACACGCCATACCACGAATGCATTTGTACTGGTATAAAAATGCCTCATACCAGTATCTCTTACACTCCTTCCCTGAAGGGAATAAGCTATATTGATATAAGCACCGTTCTACTGGTATGAACTGTCAACACTAGGAGAGTTGTATCACGTTAACTAGACTGGTCTAATTAAAAGCGGCACAACTTTTATGTGTAGATAAGACTTAAATCACTTAGGCACCTTAAAAAACTTTAATTGTGGGCACCTGTCCAGTAGGGATTGCACTAAGGTCACCAGCCAAGCTTTCAGTCAATTGTCTGCTTCCACTTCGTGGAGAAGTGGGACCGAGGGATGCATAACTGTACTTCTCACTGCGGAGGCCACAAATGGTCTTGGGAATAAGGATTCTATTTTTTTAATTTTTTTTTAAATCCTGAATACTAGTGATCACCCTGCCTGTTTGCTACCCTCCTTCCTGAAGCTCCAGCCAGCCTCCAATGGAAACCTATATGGGTTTTGTGTCTGAGGCTAACACGTGAGTAAGAGTTTGGGTTGCCCCAACCCGGCTTCCAGCCACACACACAAACCTCTGACCGGAGTTGAGTGGTGCTTTCAACCTGGGCTAGCTGGTTTGCCTGGTGCTATAGACTAGAGCTGGGTTCTGCTTTAATTCAGGCTGGTAACCCACCCGCTTTGCAGCAAGGATGCAGGTTAAACCACTCAAGTGCTGATAGTCCTCCCATGCCTTCCCTCAAATCCCCCTGTGTGCCCAGAAAGAGAGACAGGTTCTCCCACCACTTACTGGAAGAGAATCATGGAGCGGCTCAGCTTAGTGCAGCACACAGAGCACATAGGCTAGGTCTCCACAGGTATTAGTGACACACACATGGGAATGCAGCGCTGCTCACACTGTGGCTAGGCTAATGTGAGTGCTGTGACCCCGGAATCTCTAGATACCAACTAGAAGAGGGCATGGGGTGCCTAAAGTTTACCAGGGATCCCGTGGGTCAATATATGCATCATAATTCACTATATGGTGGCAGGTGAGGTCTCTACCAAGAGCCCACTGTGAATGTATGTCTGGATAATATGTAAGGAGTTATGTCTGTATTGAAAATTATGTTCTTAAATTCAGGTAACCAGGAGGGGACATGTCTCATACAGGTTCCTTTCACTCAGGAGGTAACAGGTGCTTCTCTCTGTGTCTGTTCATGTGCATAGTGTATGTCTCACAATGGATGCCTGTTTGCATACTGAGCTGAATGCTAATCAAGAGATTGTGAAATCTTTAAGAGGAAATTTACAGGAAGAAATAAACACAGGAGGGGATCCTCTTTATGAATAAAGACAATGGCTGGGGTATATCGGGTGGGGGGGAGGGGTGCAGAGGTATACCCTGGATCCTTCACTGACGAGGTACGCTAACAGTGTGTTTGTCTTATGAATGGAGAGTCACAGCCATGCCTGGCTGTAAAACACTGGAAGAAGGCTGGGTTAGCATTGCTCTATAGGACATGAAAGTATCTAGTTAAGTAAGTCTAGGTTCTAGAATTCATGTTATGATTTTATTTTATATGTAACCATTTGTTTCCAATACTTCTACATGAGGTCATTTGAATCACTATACTTTGTTTAAAAACTTTTTTTTACTACTTTTCACTATAAACCTATCTACATGCTGTGTGTTAAGCAGAGTGGTGATCTGAGGTGGAACTGGTAAACTCGGGTGTACTGCTTCTTTGGAAGCAGCGAATCTGTGAATTCTGTGAGTGTCCAGTGGAACAGGGGTTGGGCACTTCAGTCAGATGCTTAGGAGTTGGAGCATGCCTATAGCTAACCTGCAGAGAGAGAGAGAGTAGGGCCTGTGTAGGCCTAGAGGGGAGAGTTTGTGTTGCCCATGGCCAGTGGAGTCAGGGAGCTGACCCCTGACAGGCACAGACAAGGCTTCCTCATGCTAAGGGCAGATGGATAGCAAGGTGTCTCACAACCCTAGATACCCCTGGAAGTGTCATAGGTGCCAATCACCCACATTAACTCTGCAGTGAAGATATACCTTGAATATGGGTCTGGGGGCCAGGAATCCCTGCACTCACTAACTTTGGTGTTGAGCGAATTGCTTATTTGCTTCATTTCCCCATCTGTATAATAGAGATGATAAATACCACTCTCCCAGGCATGTTGTAAGGATGACTAATTGTTAATGTAGGCAAAGCCCAGGTGCTGTTATGCATTGCTAACTATTCATTAATAGCAAATCTGTGGAAAAACTCCACATTCAGAAATCCTCTGCTTTGCACTTGTTTCCTGCACTCACTGTCCCCAGAAATCTTCTGTAGGGGAACCTGTGAGCCCTGCTTATTTCATAGGTGATTTTCCCCCTGCCCTTGTCTCCTCTCTCCCATGCCCTCCTGCAGTGTCTGCCTGGGATACTTCAGCAGGGCTGTGAAAACAGTTCAGCAATCAAACCCCAACCCCACTGAGGAGGTGGAGCAGGAGTGGTCATTTGTCCTCAACTTGTCTGAAACCTTTATATAGACCAGATTCAGATTAATTTGCTGAGCTCTGCTCTATTTCACTGACTGAACTAATGTAAATGATAGGTGTAACTGTGGTAATGAATAACACAAGCAAAACTGCTACTGTCAGGTCAAACTGAATGGGAGACCAGACATGGATTTCCAATGCAGTAGCAGCAGCAAACCCATAATTAAATAAAGCAACAGGTGGTGTATTTTTAATTTTTTTAAACAATTACTTTTTCATGGCTATTGGTTATGTCAGAAGGAAAGCTCCCTTGTTCTCCTTCCAGACTTGTCTGAATTCTTTGTGCCAGAGCAGTCTCATTTCCCCAGACACTCCACCTACGCCAGTTTTATTTCATTCCTGACTCGCAGAGAATGTTAAAGACTTTGGAACGTCCTGCAGTAAAACAAAGCATCTGATTAACATGCCAAGCTGTACAATCCAGGAAAGAACTTTCACAAGTCTCCAGTAAGAGGCAGTGATGCTTATGAAGGGGAGAGGACACAAGGACTTCCATTCAGTGTGGGCATCCACAATTTGCCCAACTGATGGCAGCATTGGTAACTTGACAGAATCCCAACGGCTCTCCATAACTTAAAATGGAGTAGATTGTGGCTGTTCTCACCTTTTTAATAAGGAGCAGGCTGCTTGGATTAAAATGGACCTCATTATAGGCTGAGGGTCTATTGTCTCTGCAGTCAGGCCATCCATTTTAAAAAATGAGTGATTGCTCTTGACCAAACATTTCTACACTTGAGCCATCTCACTGGGATGTCATGATTAGAGATGAGTGTAGCTGGATCTGAAACTCATACACAATCTGAATCCTATGTAGGGTTCAAAAGAGTTTGATTAGCTTTAAAATAATAATTGTACAGCTGAGAGGTCTTTTTCTTGCTTTAGTTCTGAACTTGTTAAAACCATGACCTTCTGGGACTCTCCTCAATGGGGCTGATTTTTACATTGGTAACTAAGAGCCTGATGCAGCCTTCTCAACTCCACTTGAATTCAGTGGGAGACTAAGGGCACTTAACATCCCACAGAATTGGGTCCTAATGCAGTTCAGATATGTTCAAATAAGGATCTTAACCTGGGAATGTCCTAAATAAACTGAACCAGCAAATCTTTTCAGGCTCATTGACTGAATGCACTGTTGCATTGGAATTCATTATAATGACTACGAAAGGTGACTTAACAGGAAGGGAAGGGGTGAGAATATTGTTTTGTCTGGTGCCCCTCCAACCTGTAAGGCTGGCTTCAAAATAATATTTTTAAAAACTATTTGTATTACGGTAGCTCCTGGTCCCAATCCTAGCTGAGATCCTTGCTCCATTGTGCTAAGTACTGTACCAACATGTAGGAGACCGTGCCTGTCCCAAAGTGCTAACTGTCTAAATAGACAAGACCGACGACTGGTGGGAGAAAGGTATAGTAGTGTCCCCATCACTCGGCTAATCCAATCAATCTGTGCTGCTAATCAAAGGACATAGTGTTTTGAAGTGTGGTCATTCTCACTCAAGCTGGTCGAGTTCTACTGGAGTATCTCAAGTGTAGTGGAACAGCTCAACAGAAGAGACTAACTCTGCCCAGAATAGTCACTAGTCTGGTGATTAGGCACTCATTGGGGGGAATCATAGAATATAAGTGTTGGAAGGGACCTCAAAAGGTCATCTAGTCCAACCTGCTGCTCAAAGCAGGACCAATCCCCAGACAGATTTTTGCCCCAGATCCCTAAATGGCCCCCTCAAGGATTGAACTCACAACACTGGGTTTAGCAGGCCAATGTTCAAACCACTGAGCCATCCCTCCCCAAGTTCAAATCCTCACTCTGGAGCATGGACTTTACTCCCATTCCAGGTGAGTGCCCTAACCACTGGCTGTTGGGCAGGGTACCACCACTCCTTTGTGAATCTAGCCTTTCACTTCCAAATTTCCTTTTGCTTTTATTTATTTATTTTTCAAGTTAAAGATGCCCAAAGCTGAAACAAAGAATCTTATATTGAGTAGAATGAAACACCTTGTTTGACCTGATACTTTATGTCTGAAAAAGTTATTTTGTAACTTTTCAGTTGCTGGAATATTCCCCCCCCCCCCCCCCCCCCAAAAAAAAATTATTTTCGGGTTGACCCAAAATGTTTTTTTTTTAATTTCTTTGGAATTGCTGGAGAACTAAAAAAATCAACTATTAGCATCATATCAGAATTGTATGATCTTTGTATTTCTATTTTTCAGGTTGAGAATACACTTTAAATTAAGTATCAGAGGGGTAGCCGTGTTAGTCTGGATCTGTAAAAAGTGACAAAGAGTCCTGTGGCACCTTATAGACTAACAGAAGTATTGGAGCATAAGCTTTCGTGGGTGAATACCCACTTCGTCAGATGCATGTGGTGGAAATTTCCAGAGGCAGGTATAAATATGCAGGCAAGAATCAGTCTAGAGATAATGAGGTTAGTTCAGTCAGGGAGAGTCAGGGAGGATGAGGCCCTCTTCTAGCAGCTGAGGTGTGAACACCAAGAGAGGAGAAACTGCTTTTGTAGTTGGCTAGGCATTCACAGTCTTTGTTTAATCCTGAGCTGATGGTGTCAAATTTGCAAATGAACTGAAGTTCAGCAGTTTCTCTTTGGAGTCTGGTCCTGAAGTTTTTTTGCTGCAGGATGGCTACCTTTAAATCTGCTATTGTGTGTCCAGGGAGGTTAAAGTGTTCTCCTACAGGTTTTTGTATTTGTTTGGTTTTCTGCCCAAGGCTGACAGTGAAATCAAATGAAACTATTACCTCCTTCATTAAAGAAGAACATAAGAACGGCCATACTGGGTCAGACCAAAGCTCCATCTAGCCCAGTATCCTGTCTTCTGACAGTGGCCAATGCCAGGTGCCCTCAGGGAATGAACAGAAAATCAGTAAAGTGATCCATTCCCTGTGATCCATTCAAGTGATCCATTCCCTGTCACTCATTCCCAGCTTCTGGCAAACAGAGGCTAGGGACACCATCTCTGCGCATCCTGGCTAATAGCCATTGATGGACCTATCCTCCATGAATTTATCTAGTTCTTTTTTGAACCCTGTTATAGTCTTGGCCTTCACAACATCCTCTGGCAAAGAGTTCCACAGGTTGACTGTGCGTTGTGTGAAGAAATACTTCCTTTTGTTTGTTTTAAACCTGCTGTCTATTAATTTCATTTGGTGACCCGTAGTTCTTGCGTTATAATGAGTAAATAATGCTTCCTTATTTACTTTCTCCACACCAGTCATGATTTTATAGACCCCAATCATATCCCCCCTTAGTTGTCTCTTTCCCAAGCTGAAAAGTCCCAGTCTTATTAATCTCTCCTCATACGGAAGCAGTTCTGTACCCCTAATAATTTTTGTTGCCCTTTTCTGAAACTTTTCCAATTCCAATATATCTTTCTTGAAATGGGGCAACCACATCTGCATGCAGTATTCAAGATATGGGCGTACCATGGATTTATATAGAGGCAATATAATATTTTCTGTCCTATTATCTATCCCTTTATTAATGATGCCAAACATTCTGTTCGCTTTTTTGACTGCTGCGCACATTGAGTAGATGGTTTTTAGAGAATTATCCACAATGACTCCACATCTCTTTCTTGAGTGGTAACAGCTAATTTAGACCCTCATCATTTTATATGTATAGTTGGGATTATATTTTGATGTTTGATGAAGTTTTGATGTTTGCACTAGTGATAAATAGAAAGAATCACTCAGAGATGGAAGTGATGCTATTACAGTACTTTTTGGGAGTTAATGTTAATGCCTTAGTCTTTATTAATATGACAGTAGTGCCCAAAGGCCATGATTAGGATCCTATTGAGCTATGTATTGTACAAACAGTTAGATACTGTCTTAGTCATCTTTTCAAATATATGGTTTTTATTTCATTTTACCTTTCCAAAAACCATTAACTACCTATTTAGAGCTTTTGCCAGAAGATATATATTAGAATTGGTCAAACACCGGAAAAAATATTTGTTCAATACATTTTGTTGTTGCTCATCAAATTATCCAACTGGTCAGTACTGTATAATTTTTAAAAAATTTAATAATATTTGGTCAAGTTTAATAAAATCAGACTTTGACTATAGTTTCCTAAACTTAGAAAATAGTTGGCTCATAGAGGATTTTCCGCTTGCTTGTTATGAAACTGGGAATGAGATCATTATCCTCTCATTCCAGTGCTATCCTGCATCGATTGTTGGCTTTCTATGAGTTCACTGATTTATACTTTGAAATCGTACTGCAAGAGTTGAAGGGAATGGGGCTGGGGAGATTATCACATATGGGACAATAGATAACACATGCACCTCAGTCTGACTAACAGTCCTGTTTTTTCAGCAGACATAGGTAGGGTGCTGGGGACAGATTAATGACAGTCTCATAACCAAGACTTGGAAATGATGTGCTGAGAAAGGCAGGCTGGAGAGCAACGTATCGGGTGGGATAGAGGTAGCCGATTAAGCTGACTTCAGTAGTAAGGTAGCTTGGTGCTGCAATAATTGGAGAAGAAAGTCTAGAAGGTTGGCAGAGGTGGCTGTGCATCTTCCCAAGCCACAATCCCATTTATGGTCAGATCTGTGGAGTACTGTTTTCACTGGCTATGGACATTACTGCAATACTCCCTCCTCCGCTGGAGTGAGTGTCACCGTGACTGAGGGGCTGACTTTAATTGATACACAAGGAATACAGAATCAGTCCCATGTCTCAAGCATAGTAATCTTGGAACACATTTGTGTTCTCCTTACTACTAAAGGGGACTATTGTTTATATGAATCCCAGCCAACTATACAGAGAGCCAGCCATGTTTTTCTGTAATGCACCTAAAAACTTTGAGGCACATCTTCAAAGAAAGTAACAGAGACAAATGTGTCAGCAAAAAGTCCTATGAACCTGTTCCAAAAAGAGAGAGATCCAGATTCTCAGATGGTGTCAATCGAGCTAAGCTGATTTACATTAATAGGGTTCAGTTTGGGACGATTGTGATTTATGGAGTCCCAAACTTAATGTTGGGTCTTCTCTAATTTTGTATCTGCGGGTGTGGTGAAGAAGTCAAACTTGAACCTTAAATATATACATAGAGCTTATTACGTTTTAACATTAAGGAATAAATCTTGTCTTCTGCAAACAACGTAAGTAACAGAGGAGGGAGGAATCTTTCCCTCATGTTACTGAGCAGTATTAGCAGAGCTGCTTCAAAGCCACTAATCCAGCCTAATGGATGCAATCACCTCACTAGATGCTATGCTCTGCCTCTGCAGGATGTAATGGCTAGTGTGTCCATACCGTCAATGTATGCAATCTGTAGAAGGGGTTGTATGTTTGTAGAGTGCCTAGCCTAGCAGAATGGGGCACCAACCTGGCTGACACCTCTAGGAGCTTATAACAATTTGAATGTTTTTAATAATGATTGATCCTCAGCCTTCCACCCACCTCCCGAAGCCAGGAGAGCACTGGGACCAAATGCCTGTGATTCACAAGGTAGAGCACAGACCTGGAAATCTACTCTCCCCTACTTTCTCATGGACAGTGGAACTGTACAATATCTTCTGTATCCAAAGTCCTCTAGATTTGAGGATTTGGCCCCAAATTGCATCTGGCATGTTTTTAGGATGTAATTATGTTTTCAGTCTCAGAATAATAATGCATTATTATTTAAATAGCACTATTTAGTTTTGATTAAAAAATTCAAGACTGACATTTTCTGGAAATTGTATTTATTAGCTTTGAAAAACATTCAAGGCAGACAAAAAGACATTCACGGTCTACCTACAAAAACTATCAACCACAGTCTAAACCAGACATAAGTAAAACAATTGATCAGTTTCATTATTTTTACATGAACATGAAGACCTGATGAAACTACATTTTACCTTTCACATTTCCCATAAAACTTTCTTGTCAACATTTATAATGCAAGGATATGAAATGGAAGCATTTTATGCAGAATGTAAAATAGGAGTGGAATCTGGTTTACATATAACCACAAATGTAGAGAGACATTATGATATCCCTGAAGGAGAGAAACAGACTACACAGTACAGAATCACACTGTAAGCAAAGGTTTGTCTGCTTGTGGACAGAATAACAGATTTCATGCATCCGAAGAAGTGGGTATTCACCCACGAAAGCTCATGCTGCAAAACCTCTGTTAGTCTATAAGGTGCCACAGGATTCTTTGCTGCTTTTACAGATTTCATGTAAGATCTTGTACTGAGACTCCCTCATATTTGGGCTTATGTATTTGTATTACATAATAAAGCCATAATCAGCCCCCAATGTGCTAGGTGCTATAAAGATACATAGGAGGAATTTACAGTCTAAAAAGATGAGTATGGATGAGTGAAAGGAAATATTAATATCCCCATTTTGCAGATAGAGAACTGAGGTACAGAGAGATGAAGTGACCACCCTCCCCTCTCAACCTTGTGTAATGGGATTGCTAACAAATGTAATTACCGATGTTCATGTTTGCAGGATTAGGGCCTTTGTGCTGATCCTGAACTGACTGAGTAGGTGAAATCCTGGCCCACTCAAGTCAACAGCAAAATTCCCATTTGCTTCACTGTCATTTTATTTTCAGACATTTTCTTCAAAATTATATTATGGCGAGAGATTTAGTGACACAGAATGCATGCATGCATGTCATAATAAATCAGTCCATAAATATAAATAGATAATTGGGTATCTGTTTTGTCCACTAGAGAGCAATGCTCCTTTCAACCCAAATGACTAGTTGCTTGAGTTGGTTGGAAAAATGCCAGTTTTTGTGGGAAATTTCAGGGGTGGAGGGGAGGGAAGGAGATTCTTCAGAATGTTAAGATTTTTGATGAAACATCTAAGCTAAAAATAAGTGTGTCAACGATTGAAAACCATTTTTTGGCTTAAAAAAAAGTTCAGTTTGTGTAAAACCAAACCCTGAAAAATTTTACTGAAAATATTTCACTTTCTGGTTTTTCATTAAAATCTGAGAATTCTGACCCAAATGAAAGTTTTGTGTGGAAACTTTAATGGAGGTTGAAAGCTATGTTTTTGTTGTTGTTTTCTGATGTAAAAAATTTCAACCAGCTCCACTAGTTACCCAGTTAGGCTCTGATATCACAATACTTGAGCGTTTGCTTAATTTTAAGCATGGGGAATCGTCCCACGGAAGGCAGGACTAATGTTATGGCCATTTAAGTGTAACTCAAGCTATTGTGACAAAGAGACAATCAAATCTTTACATTTTCAAATATTTCCACGCACACATCTCTCTCTCTCTCCTCCATCCCCCCCTCTCCCCCCCAAATCTTGATACATTCCATCTGATAAACATTGCCTCCTGTATTTTAAAGGAGTAAAAAGTAATATGGCTGGCTTTTAGCAATAACTACTTTTAACTGTTCAAAAGATCCTTGTCTGTACATTCGCTAAACTAACCTCCCGTCGGTGGAACAAGCCCTTAGAGATATGGGGACTAAAATGCACTGAAGTTGGTCGAGCTGTGGGTGCTCACAACCTGTGAAAGTTAGGCCAACAGTGTCTCGCATTAACCTTCCAAGGGGGATACAGGCCCTGTCTAGACTAGGCAAATAGGTTGGGGGTAGAGGGCCCAGCAGCTAAAACCTGAGAGGGGCCTGAAAGGGATTGTCTGGAGCACAGAATAGCAGCCCTCAAAATGACTTAAGGGGGCAACTAGGGTTGCCAATTTTGGTTGGATGTATTCCTGAAGATTTCATCACATGACATAATCTTTACTTAAAGGTGAATCTTTAATTCCTGAAGACTCCAGGCCAATCGTGAAGAGTTGGCAACCCTAACCTAGACTTAATTGCTATCAGAAGGATGAACTAGAAGCAGCGCCGGCTCCAGTGTTTTTGCTGCCCCAGGCAGCAAAAAAAAAAAAAAAAAAAAAAAAAAAAAAAGCCGCCATCGCGATCTGCGGCGGCAATTCGGCGGGAGGTCCTTCGCTCCGAGCGGGAGTGAGGGACCCTCCGCCGACTTGCCGCCGAATAGCTGGACGTGCCGCCCCTCTCCCGAGTGGCCGCCCCAAGCACCTGCTTGTTCAGATGGTGCCTGGAGCCGGCCCTGACTAGAAGAGGCATCACAGTACGAGGCCTAAGAACCCCATAAGGTAAATTTGCCCTTGTACCCCTCTATGGAACTGCTCAGTAGGGGGCTGAGTTAGAAATTACAGGGTTTGTCTTTACTTGTTATTGGCTGAGACTGTACCAAGCGTATTGGTATCCTGTCTTTTCTGCTACCCCTAGCAAATCCTTTCATTTGGGAGCTGTGTAGGAGTGCTCATTGGGAACCCAACAGCTTCCAGAGCCCTAGGGTCTAGTAGTTGAAATGTCAAAAGAGAGACTTTGCACATACTTGGTTACATGCCAAGGTCTGCTCTAGGGCTCCACCCAAGGGCTGGCTGGAGTGTCCATCACAGAATAAATTGAATGCCACCCTTATAAAATGGCAATGTCACTTTGGGGCTAGAGAAAGGGACTGGTAGGCAAGAGATCTGGTTTCTACTCACAACTGTCACAATTCTCCAGTGTGACCTTGGGCAAGAAACTTCATTGCTCTGGGCCTCAATGTACCCTTCTACAAAATGGGGTTAATATCCACCTTTCTAAAGTGCTTTGATTTTCTTGGATAAAAATCTCTAAGTGCCTAGTATTAGCATGATAAAATATGATTGCTTACCTAGACTTTCTCAATGATTTATAACATTTTTATGTGAGCTTGGTGCTTGTGAAAGTGCTAGGTTGGCAGCCCTACAGAATGAAGTTCTCTATCCCCAGAAAAATCTCAGCATGGGCTATATGAACTATGTAGTGTGCTTCAACTTGGACTTGGTGGAATCATCCTAAGGGTAATAAAAGGTCAATCTCCATATCCAGCCAATTTTTGGCCTCTCTAAAGAGACTGTTAACAAGCTTCCAGCTGTAGTGACCCCTATTACTAGAAAATGGACTGGACTGAAACAAGCAACATCCACTACCTACCTCAAGCTAAATCCTGCTTGCCGTACTTATGTGAGTAGTCCCATAGGCCTCAAGGCAAGCAGAATCGGTGCCCTGTTTCGTTAAAACAATGAATTAGTGAACATGATTTTCCAAATGCAGTATTGTAGGCCAGCAGTTTTCAAACTGTGAGTCAGGATCCCAAAGTGGGTCACGACTCCATTTTAATGGGGTTGCCAGGGCTGGCATTAGACTTGCTGGGGCTCAGGGGCTGAGGCCACGGTCTGAGCCGCACCAGCCAGAGCTGAAGCCTTCAAGCTTTGGTGCCTCCCATGGCGGCAGGTGTTGGGCTTTGGCTTTGGCTTTGGCCACCCTGCCCTGGGTGGTGGGGATCAGGCTTCGGTCCCCCTTTCTGGGGTTGTGTAGTAATTTTTGTCCTCAGAAGAGGGTCATGGTGCAATGAAGTTTGAGAAACCCTGCTATAGGCAATCTTATGAGTGGCCAGCAAAACACTTTCTTTTATAGAACTGAAGTGTTCTGGTGTATAAATTAGTAAACTATAACATATAATAGAAATGGCAACAAATAAAATGTAGAAACCTAGCCAGCAAACCTACTATAAATATTCCCTGATTGATGAATCAACATCAATTATAAAGAGCTGACTATGCCGAGAAGAGTTATAATTCAGCTGAATTAGCGTCATGGAGATGTCAATGGTAATTGGGGCGGGGGGAGGGGAAAAACAGGAAGGTGGTGGTGATTTTTTTTTTTTAATTTTAATTATTTAAAGAATATGCCCTGGACACTGAATTAGAAATGAATGTGATGGCAGAGTAACCAAAAGAAAACAGCAGTAACTAAAACTAGTAACTTGGTCTGATATTTTTTTATCAAATTAAGTCTACATTGTATTTATACTGTACATTTTGTCTTATTATAGAATGCAACTGCCGACTGATTTGCTTCAATATTTGCTGTCAATGTATCTAAAAGCACAAGTGAAGACAATGCAGACCAAACTTGACAAATATTTGATACAGAGACAATAGAGCCTTGTCTACTCTAGGGTTTTGGTTTGATCTTTGTTTTTAAATCTCCCATTGGTGCAGTTTTCAGGGTGGTGGTAACAGTAGGAGTGTTAGTGTTGAAAGGAACAGGCAATTTTACTATCATGACATACAGATCTGCTCTGAGCAGGGTTAGATGGATGATAGTAATAATGCTTGTGCCCTCTCTATGCTGGCAATATTATCCATGGAGCTACACTGGTGGTAGTGCAATGGTGAGAGATTTCCTGAGAAATGCTTATATAGACATAGCATTAAGGGCTTGATCCTGCAAATCCTTCATGCATAGAACGCCTTTCGGCTCTAACTAGACTTCTGAACAAGAGTCCACAGGACTGGGCTCTAAGCAGGAAATTGCCAAAATTACCTGATGACAGCTATTAAACTGATAATACTGTTGATCTTGGTCAAAAGGTTCAGAAGAAAAGATCACCTCAGGCCTAGATTCAGCATTCAGGTTTGAGGTAGTCCCCTAATCTAAGGGCTTGTCTACACTGGCAATTTACAGCACTGCTACTTTCTCGCTCAGGGGTGTGAAAAAACACCCCCCTGAGCGCAGCAAGTTTCAGCGCTGTAAATTGCCAGTGTAGACAGTGCACCAGCGCTGGAGCCACGCCCCTCGTGGAGGTGGGTTTTTTTAGAGAGCTGAGAGAGCGCTCCCCCAGTGCTGTGCCACGACCACACAAGCCATGTTAAAGTGCTGCCGCGGCAGCGTTTTAGCGTTGCCAGTGTGGACTAGCCCTAACTCTCTAAATCATCAATTTTCAGTGTCTGCTGAGCCATTCCCTTAAAGCCCATCACTGCACTCTGACACTTGATCCTATGTTGTTTCACAACTGTCAAACAAATGTTCCCAAGGGTGATGTTTCATGAAGACAGTGCCTTCTGGTGGCCAGATGTGTTTATTCATGATAGCTCTAATCCAGAGAGAAATCCGGGGCCTCTGGGATTCTATTCTTTTCAGAACAGAATAATATCAGAGTGCCTTCCAGTAGTGCAACATGTCTAGCATCTGTCACATGTGGGTCATTCTTTCCCTCTCAAATTCTCCCCAGAAGGATAATTATGGGTTTTGTAGGGCTTTCTTTTGTTTTGTTTTGTTAATATACACATTGCTGTGTGTTTGTTAGACAAGGCAGATCAATGAAGTTTGCCTTGCACTTGAAGCTGAAGGTGGTGAAATTTATGATGGTCCTTACTTCATGTGGGAGTTCACTTCACAGTCGTGGACCAGTCCCCAAGAAAACTATCTCTCGCACAATTGAGCTTTACCCTTATGGTAGAAATTTCCATTGTGTCTGAAAAGTGGAGTTGTCAGCCTTCATCCCGGAGCTTTAGGCAATCTTTTAGTTATATTGGGCCTAGGCATTCAGCACCTTGAAGGTAAGGCCCAAGATCTTGAATTTGATTCACTGTTCTATGGGAAGTGTGGAGAGCAGAGCACGGGTTTGATGTAGTGGCTGAGGAAACATGCTGCAGCATTCTAGCTGGTGTTTCCTAAGAGCTGATGACTTCATGCCCAAATGCACTGCACTGCTTGTGACACACAGGCCCACTTATGGTTCACTACTCCATGTTAGCAACTCTTGTCAGGCCTGACATACTCATTACACCTCACGCATTGGTGTCACAATATTTAGTTAAAAGGTGACATGTAATATAATATGTTAGCTAATGAAATCTAATAACACACTGGCCATTAATGTCACTGTAAAATGTTTGTAACACCTCGGTAGGTGAAATCATGGATACTCTCTGATGATATGTCCAGGAGACTATAAACAGACAAAGGTGACAAACAGGTTTTTTATGGTGGCAGATGCCCTGTCTAGGAAAGAGGGCTCTGACCTACTTCCTCAAAGTCAGCGGATGGCTCCTAGGCTGGGAGCTACAGTGGCAAAGCATTGTGGGGTCTCAGGGTTACAGGGTAAGAAGTAACACAACCCCTCACTGGTCTGGATTGCACCCTGAACTCTCTGACACTGCTGTAGTCCAGACTGGACATGACAAAAGTATGAATAACCAAGGTCAGGATGAGATGGTGTCTCCTAGCCAGCTGAAAATGATAGCATCTATGAGTAATACTTTCTATTACATGAGATCTTAGCATCAGTGAGGAATCCAAGAACACTCCTAAACTACAAACTGAATTGACAAATTGTAAGGCGCGTACCTTCAAGCTAAGTGTACTGCACCATAGCTGCAAACTCAAAGTGCTTTCTTCTGCCCACCACAACTAAGGAGTCTATTGATGGATTCATTCTCAGGCAGGTTATGGACTCATTCTGCATTAATTTCATATTCGCCTTTTGGCTAAAATAGCTGTTTCACAACTATGTTCTCTAGTGGCAGAGTCTATCCTGCACATGATGTTGTTTGGTAACTACAGGAACCATTTGTAGTAAAACAAGCTTTTTCTCCTTCACAACTTGTCTGCTCTTTCATCTTACCCATAGTGCCAAATTCCTCCCAGTGAAGCTGCATGGGTGCAAATCAGGGCAGAATTTGGCCTATTATACTGAATTTGTGACATCACAATACATTCTGTATGTGGCAATTTCAACTTTAACGTTAGGGACTGTGACTTCCCTGCAGGATCTAGCAAAAGGTTTAGTTAGGCCATGAGAGAGAAGCCCTCTTTCAAAACATAAATATCTTTACTAATAGCAAAGAGTAAAAATCAAACTATACATGTTTGGGTGTTCTTTTCAAACTTTTTTTTTTTTTCAATTTTGATATAGTATTAAGGAAGGTCCCCCTTTAAATACAAAGTTGAATGTGATGTGTTATAACATGTGCCTACTTCTGGCTTGCAAATGATAACTTTTTGTAAAACTTTAATCAGATGCTCTTTGCTTCTGGAAACAAATGTATTTTTGAGTAACTCATAGCGTCAAAGTAGCTAATCACAAGTAAAGGCAAGTTTTACCAGTTTGGGCATAGACAAGTCCTTGCACATTTCAGGCCTAAAAGGTGCTGAGCACTTCCTGTAGGGTGCTGAATTCCATCAACTTTCCTTTAAATTAGTGGGAGTCAGGAGTGCTGAGCGTCTCCTCAGAATTAGGTCCTTCCAGGGTGGAGACAAAGATTAATTTGGGCTGTGATTAGTGATTTGGTCGAAAGTTAAATTAAAAGCAGCAACTGGATATTTTCCCTTCTGTATTGCTCAACCCTAAATTTGTTTGAACATATGGGGGGGAAATAATCCTTGTTCTAACTGCATTGAAAACAATTGAGTTACAGCTCCAATTAATTTGGCTTCATTGAGTGACAGGATTTAGGAAAAGTGCGCTCTCTCTCTCTCTCTGTCTCTCTCTCTCTCACACACACACACTGGTGGGCAGTGTGACACCCTGGCACCAGGGTGGTGTGAGGGCATGGAGGGGGGTAGAGTGACACCCTGGCATAGGGGTGGTGTGTGTGTGTGGGGGTGGAGTGACACCCTGGCACTATTATTATTTGGTGTATGTAATCTGGTCAAGCCAAGCCACAGCATTCTTATGAACTACGTTCAAGGCACAAAGACCTCCAGGAAGTTGAGTCATTTTGTAGTCCTCAACAATGTGTGTCATGGTTTGGGGCTGCCCACATTGACATAGTGGACTGTCTCTGAAACACCGCCGAAATTCCGCTGCAGCACAAATTCCATGTCCAGTATGAAACTGGCTCAGAAGGCTCCATTGCCTTAGTGGTAAATCAACCCTGGATTGACGTTGAGTGGGGTCTCCGAAAAGATAATTGTCATTTTCTCTGTGGACCAGGAAGCTCACCACTCGTCCTCTATCGTAAATCCCTCACCCGGTAAACTTATCCACAATGGGCAACGTGAGGGCAGACGCCCATTTGGTGGATTAAACAAGTCTTTATTTAACAGTAGATGTGGCATATCATGCAATTTCGTCACGAGTTTTGCTATGTTTTCCTCTGTGAACACTGGGCAGAGCAATATTGCAGAGAACCAGTAACCATGGTAGAGGAGTAATGCCCCTGGCACTGGGGCAGTGTGAGGGTATAGGGGAGTGGGATGCGTGCTGGCACCGGGGTGGTATGATGGTGTTGGGCGGGACACTTTCATGCCTTGGCATTGCGGCAGTGTGAGGGCATGGTGGTGGGGGTGGTATGACCCCCTGACACTGGGGCAGGGCATGGGGTGTTGTGGGAATGGTGGGATGCCCTGGCACAAGAGTGGCATGAATCATGGCACTGAGGCAGTGTGATGGTGCAGTGGGGGTGGTGTGAGGGCATGGTGGAGGGTGGTGGGATGCCCTGGCATTGGGGTGGTGTGAGAGAATTGCTGGGGGCAGTGTGACCCACTGGCGCAGCGTATGGGCGTGGTGAGAGGCAATGTGCTGCCCTGACACTGGGGTTGTGTGAGAGAATGTTGTGAGGGAGGTGGAGTGATGCTCCAGCAGTGGGGCAGTATGAGGGTGTGACGTGGGGCAGTGTGACGGTGCAGTGTGTGGGGATGGGAGGATATGGGGGGGCAGAGTGATCCTCAGGGCTGCCCAGAGGGGGGGGGGGGCAAGTGAGGCAATTTGCCCCAGGTCCCGCAGGGGCCCCCACGAGAATATAGTATTCTATAGTATTGCAACTTTTTTTATGGAAGGGGCCCCCAAAATTGCTTTGCCCCAGGCCCCCTGAATCCTCTGGGCGGCCCTGGTGATGCTTTGGCACTGCGGCTGTGTGGGGGCGTGGGAGGGTATGCCCTGGCAGGGGGGTACGAGACTTTGGGACGGGTGCAATGTGAGGGCGGGGAAGGGGATGACGCCATGGGGCGATCCCTGGCACTGGGGCGATGTGAAGGAGTGGGGAAAAGGGCTGTGTGATGCCGGGGGTATGATGCCGTGGTGGGTGGGGGGATTCCCTGGCACGGGGGCAGTGCGAGGCTGTGGTGGGGGGGTGGTGTGAGCCCGGGGGAGCGGTGGGATCCCTGGTACTGGGGCGGTGTGAGGGGGGGAGTGTGAGGCGGGGGGCAGCGCAGTGTCACCCGGTGAAGCTCCCACCCCAGGCTGCCCGAGGGGACAGCAGGCAGAGCCCCGCCCCCTTGGGCGAGGGGCACAGAGAGGGCGTCTCCCTGCCTGGCTCGGGCGCCGGCAAACCCTGGGTCCTGTGGCGGGCGGGAGAGCTCCGGGCCCGGCCAGCCCCGCCGCCTCCCCCGCCCGGGGCCAGGCGGAGCCAGCAGAGGGAGGAGGAGCGGGTGAGAGGTCGGCCAGCTCCGGTCGCCCACAGAGGCTGAGTCCCGGGCAGAGAGGGCGGCGGCGGCTCGCGGCGCCCGGCGGTGAGTGCGGCGGCCCAGCGGGGGGGGCAGGGAAAGGGCTCGGCTCGGGGCAGCCCCCCCGCCCGCACGCGCTGGGGGGAAATCGCGGCTGGCGGCGCGCAGCAGAACAGTGGCCCGCGCTGTGCCCGTGCGGCCGCTCTCCGCTGTGGCCCTCCCCGGCGTGTCTGGCTCGGCGGGTGAGGTGACTCCTGAGACCCCGGCACCGCCCAGGCATGCCCCCCTCCCTCCCGCCCCCAGCACTCCTCTGCTGAGGCTGGCCCTGGGGGAAGGTGACTCCTGAGACCCCCCCAGCGTGGCTGGCATTGGGGGAGAGCCGAGGTGACTCCTGAGACCCCCCCACACACGCACGCACGCACGCCTGCCCGCCCGGGCGTGGCTGGCAGTGGGAGAGCGAGGGGTGATATTCACATGCTCCTCCAGTGTGGTTAACACAGGGCAAATGGTTATTGAACTCCCCTCCCTGCGTGGAGTGTGCGCCTGCTTATATGAGTGCCAGAGTTGGAAGTGATGGCAGGGTACTGGGAGTGACTTATTACAGGAACTTCCCAGCAGGTGTGGAAATAGCACCTAGCCTGGCTGGCTAGTCTAGTTTTCCACTTGCTGCTGCCCCTTCAGCCACTTCCTTAGATTTGAATCAACCCTGCCCAAACACCTTCTGCCCCATCGTTGTGATACTGCTAAATTTATCAGGTAATAGTCCTTGTATCAGAGGGGGTAGCCGTGCTAGTCTGTATCCACAAAAACAACGAGGAGGCTGGTGGCACCTTAAGGTGCCTTCAAATTCCTCCTTGTTTTTGTAATAGTCCTTGATACTGTTACAGGTAGGAAAAGGAAATAATTGTTCCCATCGAGGACCAAGATATGACAGGACTTAAAACTATCGTAGAACACATTGTCTAGGGATTGTCTGGTGATAGTTGCCACTTTATTACTGAATATTTACTATATTTTTCCCCAGGTGAATAGACTGGCAAAACTAGTCTTAAGGGAAATGTGGTAACAGAAAGAAAGAAGGGAGTTAATTAACGTGTCCTGTCATGTTTAGTGTTTGCCTGTTTGCCATGTTTGGCTTGTTTGCTGCTGGGAAGGAAACATGCAACTTGTTGAAAATTCCATCTGGATCTAAACTCTTATTTCTTATCCTTATTACCTCTTTATCCCCTACACCCCATGCTGCTTTTGAAGACAGAATGTTTACATTCACTAGTGTAATGACAGTTGTTTCAGAGGCTGGGTATACTGCCTACAGAGAATCTTTTAGCTGATGTCAAAAAGTGTATTTGTTTTAAGAAAGAGTTTGGCTCTGCCTTTAAAGTATATTAAACCTTAGAAATATTGCACATCCTCTTATGCTTGTGGGTAGCAATCTCTGGTGTTTCAGCTGCAGAAGTGAATGGATAAATCGGATAATGACAGATCTAAATCAGCAAACATTTTAGTTAGCAAGTTTGTGGGTTTTTTTAACTTCCCCCACAAATTTCATTAAAACAATTTTGCATTAAAGCCAACATATATTTAGACTGATTTTATTTAATTTCAGTTAGTTACATATCCCTACTAAAAACCCCACTCATTTATTAAAAAATACACTGAGTATGTAGCTATAAAAGTTCTTATTAAACAAAAACATATTTGGAATAAGTATCCTTGTCCATCCATTGTGAATACTGATTAATTTTTATTCAGTATGTCTTTATAGTGTTTGTTAGTGATCTGAGCATGAGGCTGGAGTCAGAAACTGCTGCAATCTAATCCTATCATTGACACTGATTTGCTGTATGGCCATGAACAAATCACTTAAAGCTGTGTCTCATTTCCACATCTGTAAAGTGGGAATCACAAAATTCCACAAAGGAAATTTGTGTTGATTAAAGCCCCAGTCCTGCAACTATTTGTGTGGGCAGACAAGGACTTTATTGGAGCTCTGTGCTGGTCTAGTAGTCTGTCTTCATGCAACAAGTTGCAGATTGGGTCTAATTAGTGCATTGAAGTAGAAACATGTTATATTATTAACCAAAATGTGCCTCACCAAAACTTGTGACTTGTCTTATATATAAATTGATTTTTGTCATTCTTAAACTGCAATATCATATGCCAGGCTAATATTCATGATGTTTTTAATGAGAGAAATTCTTTAACATCCATCTAGATGATGTTTGAATTGTATTTTTTAGCATTATGTATAGAATAATATTTAAAGTGATTTGTCACATTTTCCCCAATATTGCAATTAATTTAGAGCTAATCATAATAGGTTATTAGTTTGTATTTATGCTAATTGTAGATTAGCTTGAAAATAAAACTCCATGAGTAAGTGACCAGTACTGTATAGTAGTAGTATTTTGTGCTGGTCTGACACAAACTAAATGAGATTAAAGGATTAGTATACAGTTAATGACTTCTAAATCCCCTATTTCATTCCCCCCACCCCCTTGTATATATTAGAGCAATTTGGGAGCTCTTTAATCAAGTGCTAAAGTGTCAGAATACATTTCATGAATTGCTTTCCCTTAGAAATTAAGTAGTGCAATAAAGCAATCTTATCTGGATAATTATAAAGCTAATCAAGGTAGATGCATTTAGTAATGAAACACTTCAAAATTGTTTTGAGACTTCTAACTTCAACTCTTTTTAGGATACATTGCTGTCTCAGAAGTATACATACTTTAATTCTATTTTAATCTTTTAGCACAGATACTGAGTTATACAAACATACATTTTCAGCTACTTGTTTCATTTTAAATAATATGTATAATTCAGATCTGTAATTGTGTAGTAACTAATTCTGTGGATACTAAAGATCTGAATTCTTGGGCCCTGATCCTGCAAAAGCTCAGGACCTTGGAGCCTAACTCATAAACAATGGGTCTGTGGCTCTAAGAGTACAACCTGTGGAATATTTTGGGTGCTGGCTCCACAGCAGGCTTATGTGTTCTTGGGATATTGGGTCTGTCTTGGAAGATATTAAACAACATACGTTTTACAGAAGGCAGTAGCTCAGTTGCTGTACAGGCAAAGCTCCCCAACTCCTGATTCTTGGTCTGTTGGTTAGGCCCTGCAGTGGAAGCAAACCAATAGGAATTATTCCAGCAGCCTGGTTCTAATGAACTGACCTACCCTATCCCATAATACAAGAATAAACATAGACTAAATGAAATTGACAAATTTTAAAATGAATAAAAAGTACTTTTTATGCAATATAAAATTAACTTGTGAAACTCACTGCCACAGAAATAAGCAAGTAACTTAGCAAGGTTCATAAAAGGATTAGAACCATCTAGAAATGAAATTAGCATCTGCATTTATAAAATAAAGGATAAAAATGACAATCAGCCCTCTTGCTTTAGTGTATAAAGGACCAATGGCCTGAACCTGCTTAAATTGAAATCAATAATAAAATGTATTAACTTCAATGAGAGCAAGGAGCAGGATCTTTCCTCAAAGCCTGAGTTGGGCTGAGGACTTGCAATTCCCAGTGAAACCAAACCAGCAGGTTGTTTGGCGTCTCTGTGGATTTGGTCCAGTTTTATTACTGCTGGACTCGGGCATCTTTTTTCCCTCAATGTGGTGATATTGCATGGACTAGACCTAATCTCTCTAAGGACTTGTATACACAAAAATTAATCCAGAATAATTTAGGAATTTACAGTGGATTAACTATCCGTGTGAGGACACTCTAACTCTATATGTGGATGATTTTATTCTAGAATAAATCAGAAATAGGAACTCCCCATGTAGAGAAGTCCTAGCCTGAGTATCATAATGGTATTTCAGATGGACCATAGGATAATTCTGCAACTGATGTGGCAATTCCTCTGTTCCTAACTATAAACCAGTGTGTACATGTGACTGGATGTGTAAATCAGTGGGGGGAAGGTTTGCTTGATAAGTGAACATTTTTCAGTGTCTGGCTTCCAAGGATTAATAAGAACGATCAGTGAGTTTAAAAGAGGATTAATGAAAATTACCTCAAGTGACTTTCAATAGTACTGTAGTAGTGTTTTGTGTGTGTGTGTGTGTGTGTGTGTGTATATATAATGAATGAGGGTTTCAGGATTTATTTTTTTCCCACAGAAGAGCAACTAAGTTAGTTGGAGGGGACAGTGTAGTTTCTTTCCTAAGTGTGAACAAATTGCTTTGTTTCATGATGACAGTTGGCAACGAAATGGCAAATTTAGGAGCCCACTTACAAACTTTGGGGTATAAAATTCTTGCTGGAAAAACAATATAGAGGATATCAAGAAAGTGGTGAAGGGAGGCAATGCTTATAGACTGCTGTTATGGTCTGTCTTTCCATGTCTGCCTCTGCTTTCCTCTGTAATAGGCAGATTTCCCCCCTCCGTTCTGGATGTGCAGAAGATCCAGAATGCAGTGGAACCCTGTGCAGTCTGCAGCGCCTACCTGTTGCACTTACAGCTCTTTGGGGCTCTATGCTTTCTAGTGCAGGGGTAGGTTTTGAAGATGGGAGAGACAGGTGGACTCATAACTGTTTGGCTCCACCTGTCAAACCTACTAATAGGGATGCTTCATCTTTGAGGCTGCTAAGTCTTGGCCGTGGAGCACTTCCCATTTTGACCCTGTGGAGGGACTACTGTTCCTGATCAGTGTGGACATGCCCAGTTTGGTATGCACACCCATTGGCTGAGCAGTGCCATATGTACTTACTAAAAATGGCAAACTGTGAGAGAGGGAATGTTGCAGGTTCCTGTGCCTCTTCGCTCCATTGTTTACCGAAGACCTCACCTTTGCTTTCACATATATTGTACTAAATCCAGTGTGAAACTAATATAATTGTTACATGAATCACTGAATTTTCTCTGTGGATCAGCAGATTTCTCCATCTTGTTTTATGGTCCAAATGTATATTCACCACCAACCTGTACCTGTTGAGTGTCTTGCTGAACCAGTGGCGCTGGAACACTTTTTGCAGTGGGGGTGCTGAAAGCCAGTGGTCCCCAAACTTTTTACTTTGCACCTCCCTTACCCCATCTGTGCCCTCTCTCCCCAGAGCTGGGGCAAGGACTGGGCCGTGGCTCCGGGAGGGTGGGGGGACGCGAACAGGAGTAAGGGGCCTGAGGCTGGGACCACAGCTGGGGCCCTGCACAAAACCTTGGGGTGCTGCAGCATCCCCCGCACCCTTAGTTCCCATGCCTATTGGCTGAAGAGGCCTCTCGCTGGGTTTGGTAATCTGTGAATGGTTTCATTATCCACATCAAAAGGGGGAATGGTAGGATCATCCACAATCACAGTGGGAAAGGAAACACAGTGACAGTTATTGTTTGGTGGGAACAGAGTCTCTCTAGATCTGCTATTGAAAAGTCCAGTCTCCAGAGTTCTTGAAAATTGTAAAATGACCTAACCTTTTCAGTGTATATGTGCACAGCTGCTCATTTCACATGATATGCACATATGACTTAGTCCTAAGTAATTACTTTTTCACCATCATGATAATTATTTGTATTATAATAGTGTCTAGGGGCCTCAATTGAAATCAGTGCTCCATGGTGCTAGGTGCTGTACGTACACCTAGTAATAGATTGACCCTGTCCTGAAGAGATTGCATTTAGGGCTGGGTGAACATTTTTGGCAAATGGTAAATTTGCTAAAAACTTCAGTTTCATCTGAATAAAAAATTGAGGATTTTTTTTTTTTAAAAGTCCAATTGACAGATTTGTTTTTTGTTTTTTTTTATGTTGAGTTAAATTGACCTGAATGATTTCTCCCTTCCCCTCCCCCACCCATTTTCGTGAGGGGAAAAAATGAAAACAAATCAATTTAGTTTGGAAACTAACAGCATTTTTTTTTAATTTTTCAGTTCAGCCATTGAACCAAAAATTTATTATTTAGTCTGCTCTAAACATGTTCTAAAGTAATGGATATTTGCTTAGGCTATGTCTACACTACACAGCTTTTAGTGACATGGCTGTGTCGCTACAGCCGTGCCACTAAAAGTCGTGCAGTGTAGCCATTCTCCTGCCGATTAAAAAAAAAAAAAAAAAGGAGAGTGCTCCTGCTGACAATGCACTGTTCACACTGCCACTTGTCACAGCAAAACGTTTGTCGTTTTTTGGGGTGGGAGGATGGCGTTTTAACCCTCTGAAAGACACAAGTTTTGTTGTTCAATTGCCAGTGTAGACATAGCCTTAATAACATTACATCAATAGGTGATGATATTGTGTCCCTTGGATGTTCCTGGCAGGAATAATAAGTTTAGAAAGGGGGCTGTGGAGGGCTGCTGGTAGTCAGAACACAATTGTGCTACTTTGGTAGTGTATACTACTAGTATGAGACGTATGTGTAGGTCAAGAATTTTGTCCCTGCTATTTAGACGTCAGCTGGGCTGCTGTGCAAGAGAAAGCAAATTTGTTCTGTTTACACCATCTTTCTTTCCATCCCTTTTCCATATTTTTTAAAACTTGCGGTACAAACATTTCACTTTGACATGATTTAGTTTCAGTTTTAGTCATAAACTGGTTCGTAGCATTATTTTTTCACTCTGCTTAATGTACAACTGTTCTGTCATACAACATCTGGTAAAAGTTGACAGTTAAAGTGAAGGGTGAGATCCTTGGATGTTTGGAGAATGTAAAACTGAATTTTAGCTTGGTGGGTAATGTATATAGAAAGCCCATTCTTTCATATGGGCCGGTATTTAAACATTGACTTCACAGATGCAGAGACTGGTATTTTCAGTTCCTTGCTGAATCGGCCTCTTGCTGTTTGTGACCCACCCTTGTTAAACAGGGAGTTGTAACATGTTAAATGAAGTCCTGCTGGATCTTGCATTCTTAATAGATAGTTATCTGTGAATGCTCATGCAGGTAGGTGTTCTTAGGAAAACAATATCTGGAACAACTTTTCTCACTTGCATGGGTGGAGATTGGGCAGTTTGTATTGAGGCTCAAAGGCAACTGTAAATTTCATTTAACTATTTGAGATTAAATACTCAATGTAATGCAAAATAGAAAAGGTGAGTTATACTATTCCTAGTGTTGATATAAGATTAACTACAAACAATAAACCTTAATTAGCCTTTCACTGCTAGAAACTAGGGAGATGGGGGAGGGGGGGGGAGGGGCACAATTATTATGGTTCTAGAGCCAGATTCTGATACCTTCACTCCTGCTGAGTAGCACCTTGCTCTGCAAGTAGTCCGATTGAATTGAATAGGGCTGCTTGCAGAGTAAATTACTACTCAACATGAGTGAGGGTGTCAGAATCAGGCATGAATGAGGAAATACTAAAAAGGTTAAATCAGGGGTCGGCAACCTCTGGCACGTGGCTCGCCAGGGTAAGCACCCTGTGTCAAGGAGCGTGTGGGGGGTCAGGACCCTGCACCCCTCTTTCTGGGATTCACCGTGACTCTCAGGCAGCCAGTAAAACGGAAGGTTTATTAGATGACAGGAACACCGTCCCAAGCAGAGATTGTAGGTACAATCAGAATCCCTCAAACAAGTCCTTCTGGGGGGCAGGGAGCTGAGCCCCCAGCTTGGGGTTCCCTGCGTTTCACCACCCAGCCCAAAACTGAAACTAGAAACTCCTCCAGCAGCTCTCTCCTCCCTCCCCCTGCTCCTCCTCTCCTTTGTTCAGTCTCCCGGTCGAAGGTGTCACTTCTTCCACCCCCCTTCCTGGCTCAGGTTACAGCTCAGGTAGCTTCCTTCCCATCCCAATGTAACTCGCCTGCAACATTCCCAGGTCAAATCCGCCCTGCTCCCTGCTCCGTCACACCCTGGCGGGCCGGGCCAGTTTGGCTCCCACTGGCCACGGTTCGCCGTCCCAGGCCAATGGGGGCTGCGGGAAGTGGCGCGGGTGAGGGATGTGGCAGGTAAACAAACGGCTGAACCTGCCGATGTGGCAGGTAAAGAAACTGGCCCGGCCCGCCAGGGTGCTTACCCTGGCGAGCCGCGTGCCAGAGGTTGCCGACCCCTGGGTTAAATGTAGGTCTTGGCTAAGTGGCAGCTTAAGGGATGTGGAGTTATAACTATCTGCAAGTATTTGAAGGATGTCAATATCAAGGAGGGAAAAGAATTGTTTTTTCTCATTCAAGGGGCTATAATTAGGAGTAATTGGGTATCATTAGAAAGGGAAAATGCAGGCTGAATATCAGGTGGAATTTTATGACCATGAGACTTGTTGCTATGTAGAATAGTCATCCAGTGGGAGTGGTAGAAAGCCCGCTTTACAATTAAATTGAACAAAACCAGAAGAAAATGTATTGTGCAATGCATAAGTGTTCTTGTGGGGAAGTATAAAAGTGATATCATCTAGTCTTACTCAATGACTCTTTCTAATTTGATCCAGGTTGACATTCATCTTTGTGCTTTAATAAAATGGTGGGAGCTAATTGCTTATAAATGAACACTAGTCCACTTCCACCATCCTGCATCAATTACATATTCATTTGAGAAGCCAAAACTGCTTTTCTGGCAGGGTGTGTCATTTTATGAGTATTTTTTGTGTGTGGTTAAGGCACAGAACTGTGCACCTCTTTGCATCTCAGTTTCCTCTCCTGCAAATGAGACCTCCCTAACTCAAAGAAGTGTAGTGCGGCTTGGTTCACTGATATTCATAGTGCATTGAGGTTCCTGGGTGGAAGTCTCTCTAAAAGTGTAAAGAGTATATCCTCTCTATTTCTTCCTGGAGGTAACTTTTTTCTTTTTTTAAAGGAACACTGTCAATATCTATAGACTTAAAGATATAGCAATTTAAAAACATTCACTCCCATCAGAACCTCCTGATGTCTTGCGTATAATTATATTTCTTTTAAAAAGTATAAAAATTCTTTGGGTCAACAGCGGCCAACACAGCCCCCATGTTTTGCTGTGCCCAGTGTTCCCTGCATGAAATAATATAAGACTTGTATGTTATCTTTCATCAAAAGATCTCAACGTGCACTAAGTTTGTGAGGTGTATAAGTTTTATTTTGTCCAATTTAAAGGTGGAGAAGCTGAGAGATGGGGAAGTTTTGATTTGACCACAAGGTCACCCAGTGAATTGTAGAGCCCAGGTTAGAATCCAAAATTACTCTGTTCTTTGCCAAAATAGGCGATGCTCCCTTCCTACACAGCACACCACTGCTGCATATTTATATTTAAAGGGTTGGATCATCTAAAAGTGTTGGTTGGCCTGCAACATCTAGATAAATAGTAGGTGGGAGGCGAGCAATGGTGCAGGGATTGGTTTCCAAAGTAGTGTGTACTGTAGCTAATAGCTGAGTCAGGGGGAGAAGGTGACTTGGTGGATAGGTTTTTTTTTTTTCTGTTTAAATAGTTTCCTCTTTATTGTAGGATCGGGGGGGGGGGGGCAGCTTGGTCGTGGGGTGCACGCCTGGAGTGTCATCTGTCATCTGGGGGGGGGGGCAGCTCGGTCGTGGGGGGCACGCCTGGAGGGTCGTCTGTCACCAGAAGGGGGGGGGGGGGCAGCTGGGACACACCCAGCCCCGACAGCGGGGGAGGGGGGGCCCGGATCCCTGGGTTCTTTGCTCCTCCAGAGGGAGCTCAGCTCTTCTGCAGGCCAGGAGCCGGTAGGCATTGGTGGGAGACAAAACACTGCAGTCCATATCCTGTGAACAAGTTAAATGGAGGCACTATTACTTGGCAGTTAGTGTTTACAGGATCTTATCCTAATGTGGAACAAACTATCATTTATTTCCCGTTCATGACATCTTGCCTTGCAATTCTAGGCAGGAGACCATCAATCGAATTAGATGTTAGAAATGTTCTTTTTTGTCAAATGCCTATTTGTTTTTAAATTGTTTGTACATAGCAGACAGGAATTCAGTCATTTAAATCAATTGTAAATTTTATATTTAAAAATTAAATGCACTGTAGGAAGTCTCCAGAAATGTTTTCCGTAAACTGCCTATCCCTAATAGGATATGTTTAGATTTCTGTTCTGTGTAGTTACGTTTTCATGCTTAAATTTTCTTAACAGTTGGTTGAATATACAGTTACACGCTATTTGAACTGTCTGTGTTTATGAATTTAAATCCTTAAAACTGGCTTGTTGCTTTAAGTCATTAATCATTTCAATAAGTAATGAAGCTTTTCAGGAAGAAAATTTCCATTCTGTTTTTTTTTTTTTAAGTCAAGTTTACATAAACAGGAATTCACAATTTATTAGACTTCAATGTCTCAGTGGAATAAATGAAATTCTATTGCAGAGCAGTCCATATCAGTTTGAATTGAAAGAATAAGCATTTGTGGAAGATGATCTTTTGCAATGATACTGTGTATGTTTTTAGAATGTTTGCAAGGAAACTTTAGCTATAGTAAGTGTGGCAGGTATTTTACCCTGACATATGCTATCCGTTTGTATGTCTCTTAACTTCTCAAGCATAACTTTGAGGGAGCAGGAGTTTAGTTAGAGAATTTTGCGTAACGCAAAATGGAAATATTACACTTGTCAAATATTTATTTGCTCTATTGTTTTCACATTTGATTAATATGAATCTATGTAAAAGTAGATGGAAATGTTGACCATATTATTTCATCCGGAATGTATAGTAAGTCTAGAAAAGATATGGAGATTCATCTGTGGCTGCCATAATTCATTTCTGCTTTGAGTTTACTAATACACAACAGAAATAGTGGTGCAATCTTTACTCAAGTTAATAAGCCTTTCATGAGCAGTCCCGTTGGCCTCACTTGGCCTATTCTCTTATGTAAATGGTGCAGAAGAGTAAATATTTTGTGTTGCATTGCAGCTGCTTTGTTTTCCTTTTTCTCTCAAGAAAAGGGAAGACTATACAGGGATCTGCCCAAAGTGGCATATGCTGTGTTAATAGCATAAGCCTGGGGAGCTGGATTTACCTAGTTAAAAGAAAAAAATGACTAATAATGGACTATTGAGTTTACAGAGGCATAGTTAAAATAGACTAATGTGGCAGTAGTTTAGCATAACTTGGAAAACTCTGGATGCAGGGTTTTTAAAGAATCTTTGACTTGTCTTTCACAAAATAACTCTGCTTTCATATTTAAAGTATTGCACATGTATAAACTAGCAAAAATAATTGAATGGGTTTTAGTAAGTATATAATTTTAAAACATAAATATTAGGGCTGTCAAGCGATTAAAAAGATTAACCGCGATTAAGCGTGCGATGAAAAAGATTAAGCGTGTGATGTTAAACAATAATGGAATGCCATTTATTTAAATATTTTGGGTGTTTTCTACATTTTCAAGTATATTGATTTCAATTACAACACAGAATACAAAGTGTATAATGCTAATTTTATATTTATTTTTGATTACAAATATTTGCACTGTAAAAAATAAGATAGTATTTTTCAATTCACCTCATACCTTTTGTTTATCATTTTTACAGTGCAAATATTTGTAATAAAAATAATATGAAGTGAGCTCTGTATACTTTGTATTCTGTTGTAATAGAAATCAATATATTTGAAAATGTAGAAAAACATCCAAAAACATTTAATAAATTGGTATTCTATTGTTTAACAGTGCGATTAATCATGATTAATTTTTTAATCGTGATTTTGTTTAGTTAATCACATGAGTTAACTGCGATTAACAGCCCTAATAAATATATAGACATGAGTTCATATGCGTTAACTTACCTCATACGTATGTATATGAATTCTTGTTATAAAATTTCACACATATGACAGCAATTCAATAATTTGCATTAATGATTGGAAAGACCATTGCAAATCCCTGAATTTTATGAATCAGGAAAGGAACAAATGATATAAGGAAGGCTAATGCTAAAGACACAATGTGCTTTATTCATTTATTTTGACAATTATAGTTATTTATAATACTTTAAGGTACATCTACACAGAAAAATAAATAAAACACTGCAGCAAGTCTCAGAGCCCTAGCATGAATATCTACACTGTGACCCTGAGTCAGCTGACTCGAACTCTGACTGTAGTTCTGACTGCAGCTAGACACCTGCGGCTGGCCTGTGCCAGCTGGCTCACGCTCATGAGGCTCGGGCTCAGGGGCTGTTTAATTGTGGTGTAGATGTTCAGGCTTGGGCTTCCAAGCTTTGCAAGGTCTTAGAGCCCAGCCTGAGCCAGAATGTCTACACCACAATTAAACAGCTTTTTAGCCTGAGCACCATGCGCCTAAGTCAGCTGGCACGGGCCAGACGCGGGTTTTTAATTGCAGTGTAGACATATCCTGAGACTTGGCACCACAGGTATTTTGCAGCATAGACATACCTCTAACATACCATTTTAAAATGGTAGTGCAGTATAGTTCTTAAAGATAATAAAGATTTAGCAAAATAAGAATTCACTTAAGCTCTTTTTTATAGGGCTTGAAAATTTAACCTTCAAGCTAATAGATATTAGGTAAGTCTAGCCAGGGTGAAAAATACTTACGCTGCTATACACCCTGCAACTAATATATTTGTCAACTCTCTATTTAAAACATTAAAAAAAACCAACACAAAACTTGCTCTGTCCCTCTTGCTTTTGTTATGCCTGCTTTCCTTAGGGTGACCAGATGAGGGGAATAAAATATCGGGACACATGGGGGAGGGGGGTGCTGAGAAAAAAAAAAAAAAAAAAA